>SMGT01014453.1:285855-313034 GCA_004794575.1 Lanistes nyassanus
CCGATTGTCGATGCTGAAGGACGAAGGTATTACAGACGAGTGCAGGCATTATCCTCGACGTGGACAGAGAACCAGCAGTGCTTCTGCAACAGGGGTGACTCTTGCCAGTCAGGAAAGGAACTCGGGCATTTTGGACCGGTGTTGTGATTGTGGAGCTGAGAGACGTGGTGTCTGCGGTATTCCTATCCAGCATCGTGAACGTGAGTGTACGAACGGTGTAGGAAAATTAAGACACGGTCGTAACTCGGTTATTTCCTGTGATCGTCGGTCGATCTTATTGGTTACGAAGACGTCGGCGCGACAGCATCTTCTGAGAAGTTTTAGTTCAGAGAAAATACGGTTCTTTGTGTGTACTGATTTGCAGTATCGGTACGGTAATGTTCATAACCCGGTAAATCACGAGTGCGTGCAGATACGTGTAGCGTCACTGGGATGAATATATGCGAGTGAGAGTGATTGTTCTACATATGTCAGATGTATATTGGAGCATCATTTCTTGTGTAGTGAAATATTCTGTCGTAACTGTAAATAAATAGAATAGTGTATTATTGCTACCCTCTTTTATTAAGTTGTGCGCGTGACAAGCAAGGGGGTGGGGGCTTGAGCCGATTGGAAATTGATTAAATTAGGCAGCGATTGCATTGTTAGTTTCCCCCTTCTTGACACATTTTTATGTTGTGATAACTCTAGTCAACGAGCAGACGAGTAAAACACATAAGCGCCATACCCCTAGACACGACAGAGACAATACCGCGACAATTATACTGCTTTATAAATTAAAATTTCTGCGAGAAAGATATCAAGACTTTCCAGCAACAAAATGACAAAAGTTCAAGAAGACACATTATGTTTTATAATTGGCTGTCTTCTGCTTCTGGCAATGCACCACCAACTGCATCACATTTATCTGAAACTCGAAACCTTGATGCGATAGGTATTCATTACTGATTTTCTGTGTTTGGTGGGAATATGCTTCCACCTTGCTGTGATTTCACACATTCCGCAAGTGAGGAGAGTCAGGCATTTTGTAACATATTCTCTAGGTGAGTAAGGCACTTTGGCTTTACGTGACAGTCTGGTGGTGGTGAAATAGAGAGCAGGAATGCCTCATGAGAAAGGGTACGCAAAGAGAACTGGAGGACATTGTCGGTTTACTAAGTATAATTAAATTCAAGGAAACTTTGTTAACCAGTAATCTTCTGTTCTACAGCTAATGCAGTGGAAGTTGGAGGTAGTAGAAATACATATTTTTAAAGACGGGTTTAACATATATTTTCCTGAATTTCATGTTCCACTGGTAAGTTGGATTACATGAGATTTTTTTTTTAAATATGCCAGGTTTTGGCTGACATTATAGCCCAGTCTGTTTTGGGTAGGTAAGTCCACTTCTGTGCTACAAAGGTTTTCTCCTTACTGTGTCACAAGATGGACATAGTTGTTGACAACAACAAAGCACCAACCAAACCACCTACCAAGGTTTTGCAGTTGTGTCAGCGCAGAGTTGTCCTGCACCATGTTGTATCTGCTAATGTTGCAATAAGTTTCAGTCTTCAGTACCCATATTCAGAGCCAAGCTTTTGTCAATTTTCTATTAGTATGCGAAATCGTGCAAGAATAATAATAATAATAATCACAGCAGAAGTGCGAGCTCCACAATTTACAAAAAGAGATAAATGGCTAAAAGAGCGCTTTACAGAATAACGAAAACGGGTAAAAACAAACACATTGCACTTAACCACGAAGTTTGGTTGACTATCCTATCTGTGTACATGAATAGGGTCAGCCTGAGGTCTTAAAAAAAAAATTTGTAAAGTTAATTCATACCTTACACCTTCCAGTCACAAAGTGTTTCCATAGGACACATCCTTAACAATATACAGCAGTTATGATATCAGGTTTCTTGCTTGTATTTTATGATTGATGTCTGCAGACTACTAATCTGTTCCAGGAGGGTACCGCTACTTGGAAGATCGAGTGGTGCAGGATGGAAAGCTGATCACAAGCCGCGGACCAGGCACATGCACTGAGTTTGCCCTTAAACTTGTGGAGGTGCTTGCAGGCAAAGAGAAGGCCCACTCTCTGATTGAACCCATGCTGATTAAGATCTAGACACAGGATGAAGCACCACAAAATAACCCTGCTTTGCTTGTTATGCAGGAAAGCACTGAACAGTCACAGATTGAACCATCTTTAGATGGTTGGTGACAACCTTTAGCAAGTTTGTTCTTTCATCACTTGTTGCTTTTGTCCAGAACAGAGCCGAAATTAAAACAAGAAGAAAAGTGTTTGTTAGGTAATTCATTAAATCGTTGAATCGTTAAATTGGCACGCATTTTTTAAACCTTATTCTTTGCGGTGTTCACTGTATGATGATTGCCATACCTTTGTTTTCTAACAATTGCGTGCATTACTTATGTGAACAGTTTTAATCTCCTTGCAACTGCTTAGTTTTGGATGGTGTGGATTGGACAGCTGTTTGTTTTGCATACCACTGGTTGATGTACGCCATGCTTCTGTTTCCTAGCAGTGGAAGGCATTACCGTGTCTGAAAAGTTTTAACATCCTTGCAGATTTCTATCTCTGGTTTTCATAGCCTCAAAAACTTCTGAGCAGCATTCCAAACTGCTACTAGCAGACTTGACACCATATCATGGCATAACAGGACTAAAATCAGTGTATGTAAGGTTTATCTTCAAAATCCTTGCAGACATTATTTACTGGACAGTTAAGAAAAAACTGGCTGTTATTTTTATGGCTTGTACGAAAGAAGCACAGTCCAAAATATGCAGAGCCCTGTTGTGGTGTCTAGGCTAGCTGTATTCTTTAGTATATTCCCAAACATTTTTAATGTTTATTCATTTCATAACAACTCGAAAACAGTGTTAAAAAGAAGGATGTCAAAAATTTTAAATGCATACATTGAATTTCAAAAAAAAGTATGCAAGATTTGTCATTTAATAAACTAAAATTTCCACATCTTCAATATATCTATTATAACACATGTCCCAGGCATCAAGTCAATAATGGCATCACGATGCACAACAAATACTAATAACTAAATGCAAGAACACAACTATTACCTCACTTCCTAAGTACTGACTGCAAATAGTACATATCTCTTAATTTACTCTTCATGGTGGTATGGGAAAGCAACACCAAGTACATCTGTGCTGTCACTGTAATCTTTGTCCTGGAATGCTAAGAAAGATTTGAAAGCAGAAGGTAAAGGCAACACCTCAATGGATGTTATGATCTGCTTGTTGCCAGTAATATACATGAGGTGGTCACGCAAGGCTGTGCGACAGAGCTGACGGAGAGGCTGGGCATTGGAGTTACACTGCCTGAAAAAGGCATAAAGTTGGTCTTGCTGAAGTGTGTCTCCTGGCAGGATGATCCATGGCTCCTTCTTCATCGGCCACCCAACATTTGCCAAATAAAAGGCTTCCCTCAGCAATCCAGAAGATGCCAGCCAAAACAGTGGGGAATTGCTTAAAAAGAAATTTGTTTTCCATAAGTTGAGTGATACTGATTCCTTATAACTTGCCCATGCATAAAACTTACAAAGTTTAATCAAACTCTTAAACTTTTTTTTTAAAGGGTGGAGAGCGTGAATGAATTACTGGGGTAGAAGAGATACTTAAATATTTAATTCTTAGGTGAAGAAACTGTTTCCAATCAAAGTGTATTTGGATGACACTAAGTGTCTTGCCCATCACCCTACTTTCAAACATATAGAGATATAAAGCAAACGTTAGACTGGAATCAGTAGCCACCTACTTTCCAAAAGTTTCAGGCCCAGGTCCCAGCTTGGCTCCTGATTCCACCAACAGTTTGATGCAGGGTAAACGCCGCTGCTGCCTCAAGATGGCAGTGAAAATGCAGCGTTCAAGGGGGGTGTACCCTTGATAGTCCTCCATTGCTAGGTTAGCACCAGCTTTCAGAAGCAGTTCAGTCACACGAAGACCTGGTCCAGGTCCTGGAACATCCAGAACAGATGACCATCGTTTGAACACACCAACTGCATACAGCATCTGTACGGCTTGACATCATCTGAACACACCAACTGCATACAGCATCTGTAGGGCTTGACGCTGATTTTTTTCCTTGTACTTTCCCTGTTGGTATGTGGCTATGAAATGTGGTAACCCAAGGGTAAACTGTACATGCCCTACATCTTATTATTGAAAATAGGTGTACTTGAAAGGATTTACCTCCCTGCTCAGTAAGTTGTTGGAAAGGCTGTCTGACAGCTTATTAAATCTACTTGCCCTGGGTAATTAGCCAGATGATGTCAACCCCTAGTCTATAATTTTCACATTCTCATGCGTGTTTTGGAATGTCTGTAGCTTTTTTTTAAAATGATGCACAAACCTGAGACTAATTTCAACATAACATTTTGTTTGGATAGAAAGTTTTTTTTAAGTTTAACTTCTTAATATAAAAAATGACTTCAGCAATGAATGGACACTTGCATACACACAATGTATGCTGCATGAACTTCATGTAAATACAACAACCACAAACAGGTAAGACAAAGCATTTGCAAAGAAACAAATGTGGAATGACACCAGGATTGGGCAGCTCATGAGATCAGATCATCAGGGCTTGGGGAAAAATGCAGGGAGACTGAATGAGAGACCTATCATGATAAAATTAATGTACTTACTATTCAGCATCTGTGCTCTGTGTAATGGTGTACATGAGTGTCTTCGGTCTCCGGTGTTGGGGTCAGCCCCATGACGCAGCAAGCACTCCAGAGCCTCTGTGGCCTGAATTCCTGCCACCATCATAAGTGCCGTCTGTTCATTGCTTGGATCCTTCAGGTTGACATCAGCACCCGCCCTGACCAAAAGCTCTATAATTGGCACCAGATTCAGGACAGCAGCCGTGTGAACAGGTGTCATGCCAGCATCATCAAAAATGTTGACCTCAGCACCAAACTTCAGAAGAACAGATACAATTTCCAGGCGGTCTTTTCCAATAGCAACAAACAAAGGAGATCGGTGGTATTCATCTTTTGCCTCAATGTTGGCTCCACGCTCTATCAAGGCATTTACCAGTCTTGTGTGGCCCTTCATACAAGCAAGGTGCAACGGGCTCCAGTTCCCATGCCCATCTGGAACATCAACAAGTGCTCCACTATGCAACAGCACTTCGGCAAGGTCATACTGTTCAGTCATGATGGCTAGGTGCAAGGGGAAGCAGCCTTTGCTATCAGGTAGGTTTATATTGATACCATGCTCACACAGAAAATGAGAAATGGCAGGCTGGTCTTTCAGAATAGCTCGGTGTAAGGGATACACTCCTTCATTATCCATCACATCAAAATCGGCTCCTTCATCGTACAGCATCATAATCACATCAGTCAGACCACTGTCTATTGCCATGTGAATGAGATTCCTGCCTCTGAGGTCTGTTAAGTTATTGGTCTGTCGACAAAGAAAGGGAAGCATGGCTGGCTGGCCACTGTCAACAGCAAGGTGAGGAAGGAATCTGCCCTGTGCATCCCTCTCGTCAGCATTTGCCCCATATTCACAGAGCATTGTTGCCACATCCAGCAGCCCATTTTTGACAGCCAAGGCAAGAGGCGTAAAACCACCATGTTCATGTTTCGTCTTGCTGTTAGGGTTTGCACGGTTGTTCAGAAGAAGCTCCACCAATGCAAGATTTCCAGAAGCAGAGACAATGTGCAAGGGTGTTATGCCATGCTGGGTTCGGGCCGAGTTGACATTTGCTCCTTGGCTAAGCAGAATGCGAGCTACTTCAAGATAACCATGCTGGCAAGAGATGTGCAGTGGGGTCCAGTCTGCACCATCAGAACAACTAACAGTGGCACCAGCCCTCAGCAAGTGCTCCACGCTGCAAACCAAGCCATTCTGGGCAGCATAGTGTATGGCTTGCCTTCCTCGAACATCAGTTTTCCTCAGAAAAGGGCGAAGCTCCAAAACAGCAATCACTGCAGAATCAATCCCAATCTTGGCAGCCTCCAAAAGGCAGAGGCCCAGATTTAATCGGAAATAAGGGTTTTCCTCCTTCTTTTTCAGCAAAGACTGCCAGGTAGCAGTATCTCTAGATTCAAGTGCTTCGGTGAAACAGGTTTGTGGATCTTTTTCCATGAGTATGGTTATAACTTTTACAAGGAGTTCTCCTTCTCAAACACTGTCATCTTGCACACCCCTTGTTATGCAGCAATTGTTTCAGCAAATTTAGCAGATGATGTGCCCATCTTGTATAAGATGTCTTCTTAACTGGAACAGTTTCAGCATTTAATTTACAAAATCTATGAGTGTGTATAATTTATGAACAATAGTTTACAATAAATGCCCACAATGCAATCACAGTTTATTGTTTTGGTAGCGGCATATTTGTAATGCTTTACAATATCATGAATATGCTCGTCATTAGACTTACACAGTGCTCACAAAACAAGTTTGAAATCAGCATTATTTTTTTAATTTTCTATTCTTGGTTTTACTATACAGATTTATAACAGAAATTATTTCCTTTTATTGCAGTTACCATTTTGAGGTTTTGTTAATACTTCATATCACTGACAAATTATCAAATGAGCGTGGAAGTGGAATAACCACTTTAGCCAGTACTCCAATCCTAGGCCTTCCAAAATAAGCAAATGTTTTGGATAGCATAACGAACCTCGGTGACAAATTTCTAACCACTAGTATATTGCAAAAGATCTCATAATTATATTTGGTTTTCGATGCCACTGAATTCAATTTCAGTTAATTAAAATGTTATTAGATAGAGCCTCAAAAGTTACATAATATAATCTACTTACAGTGAATGGAATACACCAAAAAAAACGTAATATTCTGGAGTGGTTGAAAACCTAAATGGAGCAGAAGATAAGCGGAAGTTAATCGTTTTTTGCTGAAAACAAGGGAAGACAGTATCCGTTGTCACTGTAAACATAATCAGACACATACATAGTCCACTGGAAAGCTTTTTAACAGTACGAATGGCTGGAGCAGGAGCTCCACTATTTGTTGACCAAAAAATTAAACAGCGAAAAGTTATGTTGTTTTCGAAAACATATTCGCCTGAATGCAAGATTGTAAAAGCTATTTTGGAAGAACTAAATCTCGATCCGAAGCACTACGAAGCAACTGAAATTGAAAAGCGCCAAGACTGCAATCAGATTGAAAACTACTTTCAGATTCTATGTCTAACAAATAATCGAGCAGTAAGTTTATTGTATCAACTTTATTTAGTCCCTGTAAGACTTATCGACTCTCTCGCTTTCTCTTTCTCTCGACGTCACGCGTTTGCAATCGATAACTATATATTATATACTATAACTTAAAATAATATAGTACGTATTAATATAGTGATATGCTGGTGGACTAAAATACCTAATTTCCTGTATCATCATGTTTTCACATACATTTAAAAAATGCTATATAATGTATTGCAGATCTAAATTTTCTGCTTTTAAAGAAAATTTTAAACAGTCATTAATACATGTGATATATGTATAAATGCACACGGAAATTATTAAAGCTGCCGTTGAATCTTCTATTTTTCACTCTGTATTATTAATATTGTTTTATTATCACTATATTATGTGTCAGGTGCCCCAGCTTTTCGTGGACCAGAAGTATGTTGGTGGTTTCGATGAAATTTTGCAGATGCATGAAAGTGGCCTTCTCATGTCTGCAATGCTTTAGTACCTATATACTACATAAGCCTTCTCTTCTGAGCAATGGTGTACAAATTACATACCTAAGCTCAGAAATGCTCTGTAGCAGATGGTGTATGCTTGGAACATTTTTGTGCAGAAAACGTATCACCCAACACTGACCACGATTTCCCTACCAACAGTCACTAAAACTTACTGGTTGAAGATCAAAATCTGATGGAGAAAATAAGTTAGTTTATAAAATTTTGTTGTCTTACTGTTGTGTTCCTAAACAACCCAAGTGCACATTATAATGTCAAGATTAATCAGAAATATTTTTTTTTTGTTTCAAGAAACACAAATGGTTTTTTGCAATAGATCTGTTGTATAAAACTAGTAGCATTTATTGCCTTGAGCATATATACATATATTTCACAAATCAGTATGTAGCATTTATTGTGCTAGTTAATATTACTTGAAACTTTACATGAATGTAGTTTGTAATGTGGAACAATATTTTTGGTTTAACATGATTTTTGGAATATTAACATGGTTCAACTTAGCCATTTCTTATAATGATTTAAATCACTGCTTACTGTAATGCCAAGTGCAGAAAAGCAATTATTTAAAGCTGAACTGTAGGATAAACTACTCCCACTTGTCCATTTCGCCCATGCCTTTTAGGTAAGCCCCACTGGCAACTGGAAAAATAAAGTCTGAGATTCAAACACCAGTTGTATAGTACAAAATACTTCTATACATGCTAAGCCATCATAATTTTTTTTTTACAAGAGTACATAGTTTTGAAGTAGGGTGTCCTCCCTCCCATCACACATTACTTGGTTTGAAAGTTTCTTACTTTCAATGTTTTTACTGCTGTGTTTGTAAAATATTTCTTTCAATGCAGCACTGTTCTTTTCGAATAGAGATTACGAATTCTTGTTAAAATACTGTCCTTCATTGCTTCAAATGAGCGGTTCATTAAAAAAAACTGGTTAGCAGCATTTTAAAATTGTGCTTACAATTTTTTAAATATATACAGGAAATAAAAGATGCTTCCTGAGATAACATTATGCACCCATTTTTTTCTTGCAAAATGTTTTGTCGTGTTAGCATCTGTTTATTTGTACTTTTAACTCTAATAATGTGCATTAATCTGAATCAATCATCAAAGGTTCCATTTTATTAAGATGACTCAAGTGACTTACTATGCTATGGCGAATTCAATGTACATCCATGAATGTATCTCTCTCAGCTGCTTGCTCACTCACTTGCCCAGCTATTCATCTCCACACACGCATACAAATGAATGCACCCTCAGACACACACACACACACATGAGCACAATTAAAAAGAAAAGGGAAATAGAGGGAAAAGGATTGATAAACGATCAAAAGAAAAAGCACAGGTGAGAAAAAGACAGAGCATATCAAGAAAAGATGGAAGGAAAAATCAGAGAAAAAAATGCCATCAATTATCCAGTGCAGATGACACACAAAGATGACCACAGACCAAATGTTCATGAAAGAGCAAAAGTAAACTTTAACAACTCATACTGAAAAACAAAAGAGATTTCAGCAAACCAGTAGGCAATCACACTAGTGCAGACATATATGAAAGCAGTACTCAAGGCCAGATGTCTATTCCTTTTATTTGCCTTCTCTGGACAGGTTCTCTCATGAAAGATAAATACAGCATGGTTCAGAGGCACTTTCAACCTTCACCTCACACAAGACCTAACCATTATGTGGCTGCATATTCAAAAATAAATGAATCATTTCTTGCTTAGTTTCTGAAAGTTCTTTCACTCATTTTCATAAAACTACATAAAAATCTGACAGCACGGGCCAGGGTGCACAAATCATGAAGGAGCAATCACTGTTAGCTGGTAGAACACAGAGGTAACTGAACACTTGCAAGAACAAGTTGGGGATAAAATCGAATGTCATTTCACTTTATCAACAGCAGGTCACAGCACAAGGTTCTGAACAGCCTCATGAACAGATCATAAGGTGGTGATCCAAACTGGGTAACAAGGTGGTGATTGACATTGGGTAACATGATATAGAGTGATTCTGAACCCTGACGAAGGCATGAACAATATAGACTACATTGTATTTACAAATATCAGTTCACTAACATTATGCACTGGCAGCTTCATATCCATCAGGAAAGAAAAAAGGATTTATACATCAGAAAACAAGGATGTACTCTGCTCTACAATGGACTTTACCAAAAGTAACAATGGCATACATGTAATATCTCTGATCATAAAAGAAAAATATTGGCATTTAAGATTTTTTCATGCACTTCGTTTTCACATTTTCATTACTTTAATGATCAGTGGAATTCTTCTTACTCCTCATGTCCTACCACTGCCTCTTCTGTAGGTCCGTTCTCAATTCCTATTGGTGCTGCATCACAAGCTGCTTACACATGTAGCAGCATTAACAGCTAACAAATTTTTAAGCCCTTCAGAGGATTTAAATAGAGGTTCAGTGCAGCTATTTTTGCATTTATTTACATTCCACCCAACAAACAAGACTGACCTATAACTGCAATATGTGGCAATGCCTGGAAACCCCAACAGTGTAGCACAGCTGACATTTAAAGAAATACACCAAAACAGCTAATTACACATCAGATGTAATCTGATACACCCCAGAATATGGCATTCTGATCTTAACTAGCTATTAAATTTGTCTAATAGAAATATTGGTTGGTTGAAGGGGGGTGCCGTAAGACATTCAAAGTGAAACCAGATATCTGTGATGTTAGGTAAAGACCATGTTCAAGTGGAGACTTGTCCCACCTAATTAACCATTAACTACCAGAATGTCCTGGGTATGACATTTTGCAAGTATTTTGAACACACTCAGCTTTTCTTTATCAAAGCACATGTTCACCAAGGAGTTTTGCAGCATGCACTATGAATCACTTATGCCTTGATCTTTCACTTGAAATCATCTGTGAACAAAATTATGTACCACAAAATAAGAAGTATTAGTTCTAAAGAATCCATCTAAAATGTGCCCCCTCAAAGATTCACCTTCAAAAATATTAACTACAAGAAAGCAAAACGGAAAAAATTTAAAAATCAATTTGCAGCAGTATAAACTCTTCCAGATATTTCATTTAGACTGCAGATTTCTATAGGAAAAAAAATCAAGGTCTCTAAATGGAGAAAATGCTCCAAGAATTTACAACCAACTGATGATAGTGTTAAAAAATGTGCAAGAAATAAATAAGAAAACTGCTGTGATATGTTGTAGATAATTTGAAAACTGCACACTTACATAAGTTACTAAATATATGACTCAATGCACGAGATCAAAACACCAAAAATGTATGCTCCGAGTTTCAACTTGTACTGCATTCTAAATAGTGTATGAATATCACATGCATGCAATATGCAGTGCACTTCACCATCTTTGCATGATGATGTGTGTTGTTGGTGGGTTGGTGTGCACAGTCCATGCAACCCTGTCTGCACACATGCTTTTATGTTAACAACACTTAACTTGTATCCTGTTTTTGTTAACAAGTGTGCATGCAGGCAATTAATGCGTTCAACACATACTATATACAATCATACACAATGTGATATCCAAAATATAAAACAAAATTAAACAAGAATGGAGAAATCACAACAAATATTTCATTCTGAACACGCTCCGTTCTCAATACTTTCCATTCTGCACTGTCGGCAACTGATATTGTACCCTTGAAAAGAAGAAAAGTTTACGACAACTTTCAAAAAAAGGGTGGAGGGGGGGAATATACTAACTGGGGTCTGCAAGACATTTTACAATGTTGGCAGCAACATGAACAGATGCAGTTACATGTACCACCTTTTCAAAATTGTATGCATCCTTCTGTCTCACTGTGTCATGACAAAGATATACACCACAGGACACTACAAAGAGATTTAATTGAAAAAACAATTACACATAATTAATCTTTGCACACACACACACTAAGTGTAACAAGCAGTAGATGGTTAAAGCCCTCCAGAGGCTGACTCGTTATGCAAGACATATTTGCTGTAGGCTTTGTTCATCTGCTCCAGGAAGATGAAAGTTAGCACAGTGTGAGGACCCAGCCGTGCGTAATAGGGTGTGAATCCCTTCCACAGGGAGAAGAAGCCTTCTTTCTGTACAACCTTGCTTAACACATCCTGATGGCACATCAAGGCAAATAAACATACTCATGGTAAGTACAACAGCAGCAAATCTAGCTCACAGTTAAAATGTCATGTCAGAAATAAATGCCACTAAGTAGATATTGTTAGGAAATGTTCAATAAACAGTAAAAAGTAGTCTTACAAACTGAATGACAGCATACATGTATTGATATCCCATATCTGAGGTTTTTACTGCAGTATCTTTATAAAATCATGGATAAGTCTTTGTTTCCTTTGGTTCTTACATTAAACAGTGAAGGAGGTGATGAGTTTTGTGTAGTTAATAAATAAGTGCAAACAGAGTGCACAGAAAAGGGCCAGCCTAAGATTCAATTTATTAATGACTGAGCTGTGACTTAGGAGAATGCAAATTTTCCTGTTCAGTTCTCCCTCCCTCCCTAAAGAAAGTCGAAACAAGTGAGATGCCTTACCAAAGCTCCCTTGTACTCAGGTTTGCCATCAATCATCTTCATGTTTTGAATCCTGTGAAATGGATGCAGACATGCTAACTCTACCTATATCCATGTATATCAACACTTCAAATACATGTACAGATCACTCAAAAATACAGACTTTCTGGAACTTGCAAAGAGAATATTTTAGAAAAATCTCCAACAGTTCACTGCTAATTACTGCAAATAGCTTTGCTGAACAAGCTATGATCCACTCCAGTAGTTAAGGATTCTGAACACATATTTTTGGAGAAAATATTAGCAAGTCCGTATCATTAGTTCTGCTCTCAGCCATCATGAAGTACTAAACATCCAGACATGAAAGGACAAGGAAGTTGTACCTGGTTTTGGCAATATCAACTGGCATGGATGCTGCAGTTGTTATTAGACCACTGATCATACTGGCCACGAAATGTAGAAACAAGCCATCCACAAAGTACCCTGATAAACAGAAATTGAGGGATAATTTTCATGATCAGTTATTACTATCGCTGTCAGCAGTGATGCACACCTTCAAGTACCATTAAAGCATTCTACTGCTGCAATCAAACCAGTATTAAATCACTGCTAATAACATTTTTCCAAACAAATTCTCACCTGTGCTTAGAAGCAGCTGTTTAGCCTGGGAGTAAGATGCAAGCTGAGCAGCGTTCACAACCATTGCTCGTCCAACTGTTGGTATACAGCCCTGAAAGATATCTTGCCCTCAGTTACACTTCCAAGACCACAAATACATTGTTTCACTCCCATCAGTAACAGATAGAACATGCAAGACACTATATTAACACATCCTGGCAATTCACAATTCCATTCAGCTCAGTTCTACAGATGTAACTGACACATTTCCAAAGATAAATGCTGTTTCGCTTTATCTTACGTCAGTTCTTTTGATCCCCTTACATTCCAAACTAAGTCATAAGGTCATTTGCCCTTTGTACTTTATGTCCATTATTATGCGTTACAAACACTTGTGCAATCCTGCCTTGGAACCTAAACTTACTCTCCACAATGTCAGCACTCCTTCTTCTCTGACAATTCTGGCAAGAGCATCCACAACATTCTTATAGCCTCTTCGTTGCTCTGGAGGTAACCTGCATCATCCATCATCATCCATCATCAAGAAGAAGAAGAAGAAGAAGAAAGAAAGAAGGAAGAAGAAAAAGAAGAAGAACCCACTTGTATGTTAACCCCTCACCTCTACTCCACTGCACTGACTGCAGAACTGCGGTCATCTTTATTAACATCTCATTTTGTCATCACTTTCTTTAACATTTCAAATGTTACATGCACTCCGTACCCTATATTTCCCCCCTCCCTGTCCCACTAGAATGTTATAGACTGTGTCAGCCTATCTAGCTGAGAAAGCAGGGACTTGATAACCTGTACGCTGTGCCAGAGGGCAATGGCCAACGAATTTAATGGCTGACATAGTACATTAATCTCTGTGAGTCTGCAGCTGGAAGGAAGGATCGAGGAGCTAAGTCAGCAGAGTGAGCTGGACAGTGAATCTCAAGGTAGGAGACCTGTCTGTTAAGCAGAAACCAAGTAGGTGCTCACCAATGATTGGATTCTGGAATTTGATGGAAGGTTCTAGAAGAAATGTCCCATTCTAGATATAAATGTCACCCCGAGTGTACCTAGGGAGTTAAGGCCAGAGAGAGCTAGAGACGGACAGTTGGAGAACTGAGAGTCAGAATGGACAGTTAGAGACACATGGAGCTACACCTAGTCTTCTTCCTCCATCTACTTGTCAGAAACTATGTTATCAGATTGAGGATGTGGGGCTTGTTTAATCCTTGCCACAGCACATGGCTGTGTCGGTCAGAGACTATGATACAGCATGACCAGCTGTATGGGGTCAGAAGAGCCATGGAACTGTGTCATCCCAAGATTCATGGGTCGACTATGGAGGATCTGAGAATCCGGATGAGAAAACAGTCATGAACTGAGTGTCATGACAATCCAACATGTAAATAGGCATGGAGAAGAGCAGAAAGGAATTCGTCAAGGAGCAGATATGTAGAAACCAAGACTAGACGTTCAAGAAATAAGGGCCGCTCTGACGACCTGAAGAGAACTATTATTTCCACTAGACTATCATGAAGCTGAGAGTTAGAAATGTTCTTATCACTAGACTGTCATGAGGTCATAAACTATTTTTTTATTAGAGTCATTCTTGTGTCTTCATGAGTAACAGATTTATGGCTGTGGACATGAGCGAATACGTCACACAAAGTACACACCATAGGGATATTTTTTAAATAGTCAGAATTCAGCACAATACTAATTCCAAAGACCAAAGTGAACAATCCTTTTATTTACAAGAGGTAAGCTTTCAAAAAGTGATATTCTTACCTGAGCATTACAATGACACCAGATAGTGCATATCTGAAAGCTTACATCTCTAAAACTCAAAGAAAGTCGTCATTCAGATATGGCCAATTATATTTACTGTGATGAAATAAACCAATTCACTTGAAAAACATTTAAAATTCAGGCAGATCTTTAAAGATACAGGAGTCACTAACCTGCCATCTGCTGTCATTCTGATGAGAGCAACCTCTGCAGGTGTGCCTACAAAAGCACCTATACCTCCAGCTGTCACTCCTATAATGGCTTTCATCAGGAAATTTGGAGGCTTTCCATCTCTGGCGAGAAGAAAAACATTTATGCAAAAGGTCTCTTAAAGTCTTATTCATCCAGCTCACATCAGTAAGTTCATTTTTATAATTAAGTTAGCACATCATGTTGTTGCTGTTGTTATCAGTGGTGTAGTCAGTTGCTGGTTTTCTTCCCCCCCCCCACCCCCCTCTTCTTTTTTTTTAAATTCCTGTATATAAATCATGCTTTTTGATATGCTCAATTAAACTGAATCCACTGAACAAAAACTAAAAAACAAAATCAAAATCTTCTAACTTAATGTGTCCATTTAAGCCCTTAATTTATTTGGGCACTGCTATATTATATTTGAAGTTATTACAACTAAAATTAGGAGTGAAGCAGCCTCTTACTTGGAAAACATGTCAAACAGTGTAGTGTAAATTCCTAGCCGTGTTGTGGTATATGTTGCCTGCCGCAACAAACCAGCGCTTAATCTGGAAGATGTGAAGAATACACTTATAAAAATTAAGACTCATGCCATAGACCAAATGGAACAAATCTGACAATTTTCTTACAGAATTTACAGCCATAGAAAAAACATAATTAAATATAAATAACTTGTGACACAATCTTCTCGCTTCTGCAGAAAAATTGGAGATTAGTCACCAATGAACAGCAAATGCTGCTTAGCAAAGTCAGCCTCTAGTACTAACAGTAAAGGTAAAAGGTCTTCCTGTGTCATTATCATTAAACACATTGAAATTCCCATTCTTTTGTCCATGTTCAATCCTTGTTTATAGTTTGAACAAAGAATGAAAGTAACTAAACTCAGTTTTCAGCTTTTCAAACAATATGAACACCTTGAATGAAAACACAGAAGATATGAATTGTTTTTGTGCTTTTATGTATGAATCACTGAAATGTGATATAAAAATTCTAACTAGGAGTTGTTTCTTGTTTTAGCCTGCTCTCACTGGATATTAGGCAAGATAAACTCTGCATTGGTCTAAATAGTACAACCATAGTCAAGGAGTTAATTGAACACACTAGGTCACGTGTTCTTAAACTATACAGTGTATCACAAACTGCAGTCTGTTTGCTTCCGACAGGAGTCAAAAACTTGTCACATTTTGGGCTCTCGTGGGACAAATACACTGTAGACTCTAGGTGTGACACATTCATAAAATAATCTTGTCTATGTTAGGTCATTAATTCCCATTGTTTAAGCCACCACCTAGCTATATTACAAAACTGTCAGGCAAGATGGACGCAGTAGTTATGTGCCAGGGGCTCTGTTCACACTTCTAGCCAAGGATTTTTAGCATTACCAGTGAGCGTTGCAGCCTTAAGGTGAGAACAGGTGTTAGTGAGACCTGATAGCATTCGGACACAGCTGGGATTCGGATAAAAGCCATAATGTAGGTGTCAGGAGCCGCCTAGATTCATGTCCATTCTAGGTGCCTGTATAGGGGGAAGTAGAAGTGCTCCTGTGGTTAATGAGGTGGAATGGCTACAGTTGTCTCTGTCTTGGTTGGTTGATGGGTATATCTTGATGACCACGTGTGTGTGAATGTAGCATTGTATGTACCAAAAGTTTTAGAATAAAAGGAGAGGTTTTAAAATGTAGTCATCTTCTGCTGCTAAATCTTCTGCTGAAACATCTATGTAATCAACTGTTAAGACTTCTGCTACAGTGACTCACTGAAGAACATCCTGAAGAAGACTGTTGGTATTAAGCCTTGTTGCTGTTGCTAGCAGAGCCGAGTGTCACCTTCTACTGTGTTCTTGTGAAGTCCTGTAGTTGCCCTACATGTCCTGAGCAAACCAGCTGTTGTATTTGCAAGTGTTTCTTCAGGTTGGATCTTTCAAGACTGATGTGCAACTCTTGGCACGTTCCTATGCTGTGGAGAAGCCATGTACACTGACCAGGCGAAGAATGAACCTCAGAACATAAGGGAGGAAATTGTGGGACTCAGGGAGACAACCGTTTGAAGCAGAAGCAGAGATCCAGCCTTCACTGTATCCAACTGAACTTGTGCAGAGCGAGTTCTCGGGTCAATGGTTGACCAGAGGTTGTGCAAACTGTGCAAACAACCAGGTGAGGTATGTTATGTGCTCTACACGTGGTCATAGCGTGTGTGCAGTTGAACAAGGTACATGTATCTTGATCTTGCATGAATTGCATGTAGTTAGTTGAACCCGAAAGAAAGTTGGGAGTCATCCCTCTTGTGAGCCTAGATATTTCATTCTGTAAATACTCTATCTGTAAATAATATTCTCTTTTCTTTCACTATGTTACTGAGTCTGCCATTCTTTGTTTTGGGGCAGTTTGTAGGTGGATGGGGGCTTGGGGCATATATGTCCAGTGAGGTGTTTTAAAACCATAAAGTAATACAGTGATAACATTTTCATCTACGCACGTCATCCTCTTAACGGTGGCCATGTGGGCCCAGCACAAGAAATGATGTGTTATGACAAAAAGCTAGCTCCAATGTAACAACACTTTTTTTCTAAACATTTGATCTAGTTTGCTCTGATAAGAATAATAAATGATGAAAATATGTCATTGTGGGACAAAAAAAGACAGAGCTCTCCAAATGCCCCTTATGTGCCTCTGGATAGCCAATTCATGCCTTACAAGTGGAAACAATGAGTGAGGAATGCTCTGAAACACCAGCACAGAATCAAATAGAAACAGGCTGTGTGCATACCAGTGGTAGGCATCACTGGTGGCCTTGGAATTTAAAGCTTAAGGTGACTGGGTTAATTTTTTTTTTACAAAGCTCTTGAAAAACACCAATCCTTTCTATATTCATGATCAGTAAGCATGGATTGGTGTATAATACTAGGGGTTAGGACTAGTCTGTAGGGAGAGAGGAGGTGGGGAATGTGTGTGTTACTGTTAGCCTGGTTAACAGTATATGCATAATACAAAAAATAAAAAGCATAAAATTTGTGCAATAACATTAACAATTATTGTCACAACAAAACATACCCTGTGTAAATGCCTCTGACACCCTCATTCTTCAAAATACTTCGCACAGCATGGAAACTGGTTTTGTGTTCTCTGGCCTTGCCTCCTTCACCTGAAATAAAAAGCTCTCTCCATTGGCCCATTTGAAAAGAATGGGAGGAACTGACACGAAATGGTAAGATTTTAAAAATGGACTGTTAGATATGATGACTGGGTAAATGTAATGCTCTGGAAACAAGATGAAATATTCTAATACAGTAAAATGATGGCTACAAAGTACAATTCCCCTCCCCCACCCTACACACACCTATACATGCACACACATACACACATGCACAAATACACTAATGAGCACTATATATATATATAGTAGGTACTTTTTTTTCGAAAGTAATGTTTATCAATTTTAAGAGGTTAAAAATACAAGCAAAATGATATACAATTTATTAAAATAGGCCAAAAAGTTGTGATTTTTCTTTGATTTAATTTTGTCACGATTTTTGTTACATGAGTATGTCAAGGAAACGTGTGTCTAGCAAACAAAGTTTTTGAGTGTTAAATGCTCATAACTTCTAAGTTCTACAGATCTTAACCAATATTTAAAAATAAGATATCAATGGAAAGCCCAGACCCTCAGGAATAAAATAAATGTAAAGGTAATTGATTTTACCAATTTATTGTTTTAAACCTAAAGTTATACACTTAAGTATACATGAAAAAAGATAAATTGTACGCAACGTACTTCAAGATTAAATATTTAAACACATTACATGATTTTGGAGTTTAAATAATGAAAATAAGTTTTAGTTTTATCATTTATGTTATTTATCGTTATTATAAGTATTATATTTAAGGGGATCATCTCGTGGAAGCAATGTGTCAGCTCCTTTATTTTGCCCATATGTATGTTAAAAATCGTTTTCAACAAGAAATAAAAAATTCACATCTGTTAAGGAAAAGTTGTCCTCGAGATACTTCCTGCGCACCCCGCTTGGCTTAGGGGGCAGATAACATTTTTTTCTTTTAGAGGGCATGAAGAAAAGTTAATGACTAAGGAAAGAAATAAACTGTTATTTAAAGCAATTAAACCAATTTAAAATATTAAATCAATAAACCTTAAGGTTTAATAATTTACAGTGAATAAATGAAAAGACAATTTATCTGCCTAAAACTTATTAATTGTAGGGGGGATTAAATTCCTATTTTACTACCTGAATATTTAAAAGAAAGAAATTGGAAAACTGAAGCAAATGTTTACATACCACTCAGCTGCATTCTGTTCTTGACTAGATCCAGTGGCTGCACAAAGACTGTGGCAGCCATTCTAAATGAAAAACACAAAAGACCATTTGAATAACTAATGCTGCATAGTACTCTGTATTAACAGAGATTTACATTTCTGCATACATACTGACTGGTTTATGGTATGGACTTTGTGAAATAAAATTCCACCAAATGCTGTGATTTGAAAGAATAAAAGGAGCACAAAATACTTGCATTAGCTGTATTCCATATGGTTAAAAAAGTGCATATGTTCATTAAAATTCAAATGCACATTTGTGCACCATATATCATGTGTACTGTAACAGTGTAAACTAGTGAATGGATTGACCAGGGTGTGCACACAACACAAAGCTGATAAAAATGACTTACAAAAGTATATGGTTATTTGCTTATATACATGTTATTAGTGTGGTGTGTGTATGTGAAAGAGAGAAACGAGTGAGACTCTGCACAAATGCATGTGTATCTCTATGTGACTGAAACACAGCTGACAACATATACATCAGTTAATGAAACCACATTGTTTACAAGCTGCAGAGTGTCATTTATTCACTCGTTGAGACCCAAGTAGCAAATGTCAATTAAACAGAAGTGATTATCCTAATTCCTACTAATAAGAGTGGTTAATTTTGTATGGTACCAGTAGCTTTTCACACCATGACGATGACATTTACTTTGAATCAGACAGAGTTCATTTTTAACTAAAAATTATCATAGTAGCAACTGAAGGAATTACCACGGCACTAGTACTTCAACATATGCAGTTACGTAACAAACCTCTGTAAGGTAGTGTTTTATGAAAATCTCAATCAATCGGTATAAGATGCAAGTCACTGTATGGTGAGAATTTAAAGTGCACCACCACAACTGACACAAGTAGTGAAGTACCATTTCTTAATAATCCAGCTTAATTAAATGTCTCTTGGCGTAGATTCCTTCATTAATAGCAGAACTAAGAAATAAACGAAAAAATCCTTCCAAACTGTCAAAGACAAATTGAACACGTAATACAATACCAGGCACAAGAGCTGTGAGCACCACGTCATGCGGTACGTGCATGTCTCATTCTGACTCCTGTCCTTACCAAGGGCAATTTGGGCACCGGCTGGTGCCTCTTTGGAGCAGCCACCTCTAAAATTCACGTGAGTAAATTCTGATCTACTGCATAATATTCAAATTCTTACCCTGCCGTTCCTCCGAAGAGGAATTTGATACCTTTGCCGATCTGAGCCGGCTGTTTACTGGTACTGTCACTCGGAGCTTGGGTAGCAGCAGACATGTTTCTTGGACGGCCTTCACCCACAAAAAGTGGATATGCGTGATTCCCCTTTGTTTGATACTTCTTATGTTCAAGATCACCCGTCTTTTAAAGGGGTGGCGTTCCCACCGAAATGAATTGCGATAGGAAACGCAAGAAAACTTAGCGTAAATTATAAATTATCTTGCCTTGATACTGCTATGAATTACTATGCCATACGCATCCTTTTATGAAGGATTTTATATATTTCTTCCTAATTAAATTGTTTTCCCATCATAATCACTAAAATTTAAGCTCAATCATTAGAATCAAGATTCGCTATAATACTAATAGGTGCTTTGGTTCTAGTTGCATTCAAAGGTTGCATATTTCAAACTATCTATAGCACCCTATTAATCGAGGGATCCGGACTGCATACTTTAGTGCACGTGGCTGAGGGGAAGATGTCTCAGGTGGGTGCTTTTCGTGTTCACATAACGTGACGATGGTCGCAGTGGAAGGTATATATACAGACTAAAGATCAGCTGAGACTTTTGGCCTCAGCACAGGCGATGACGTCAAACGGGATCCCTCCTTAGATCTCCACGCGGTGATTGGCTGCCAACATTTTGTTTCCCACGTGTATTCCACCCCAGACAGATCGAGCGATTCCAGCAAATTTGCAAGAAATTGCGAGGAGTGGGACACCTTGATTTGGCTGTGATTGTTTTGCTGTCAGACGGCCAGAGCATTGACGCGGCGCGTCTCTTGCATTCATAGAAAGAAAAGATTCTATAAATATATACTGCCTACTTTCCATTGTAGCGTCCACTTCCCGTAACGCGATTATTGTAGCGTAAGCTAAAAATAGAATGGCGAAATTGTTCGTGCATGTTGTGCATCTCAGAAAGAAATACAGATGGATGAAAGAAAGGAAGATCGAAGGAATTATAAGGATCGATATGTTCTCAGTATGCATAACCCTGCAAGTCGCAGCAGGAGGCACTACACACAGTGCATGCAGTCTTCCTCCCTCCCCCAACATGCACACAGAGACCGACAGCCCTGCCCTTTGCAGAAAGTATCAAGCATAGCAGTGTATAGGTCAATTAGCCCAAGCACGAGACTATACTATATTTTCATGTGCTATGCTAATTGCAGCATGACGTACCCATCAAGTACTATTTTTGCTATCCGAAAGTGGCTGCTCAAGTCATTGAGACAGAGCGCGGACGATGACATGTCAGTATGGAAGTTTTAACGGAACGAAGATATTTACTGTCAGTTTTATTGACGACAATTACAGATGTTAAGAATACGAGGCCGTTTTGTAGTAGTATTATCTAAAGATTACCGACTTTTCGAACAGGGTTCCATATTTACGCATTTCAGTAAGTCGGCCAATCTTTTTTAATCGTAATTAGGTATATGTGGGAACAATTGAAATATTTAAGGCAGATCATCAAAATATTGTAATTATAGGAATGTTTTGGGGTCTATTAGTCGGGTGTTTGATTTTTTTTTTGGGGGGGTGCACGACAGACACCATTATTATATTAAGTAAATCACAATTAAGTCCATACTCAAAGATTTCGAATTACTTGCAAAATTCTCGCCTACAATATTTCGATATGCTCGATCACTATAAATTTTAAGAATGCTTGCATAGGAGGTGGGAGGGTATATATGATGACGACTGCTGTAAGAGGTGGGAGAGGAATTTATGAGCAATCAAGCAAGCGCACACGTCACCGACCGAAAGCGAAGCAAGTAGAAGTAAACAGCATGAGGTCGAAAAGATGGGGAAGGTGTGAGCTAGAAAATAATGACGATCAGTAATCGGAAATTTGTGCTGCACTTGTGGAGGTATTTACGTATGTATTTGCGTACAGTGGACGGAACTATATAGCGATAGTGCACAGCTTGCATATGACTCAGCTTTCTTTGAAGTAATCCGTTGCCTGGCCAATGCTAGCTAGTCCAAGAAATCTGCCCCTTCTCTTGCCTTGTAAAAACGAAAAAAAATCTGCGAATTCGCTGTGATCCTGCATTATTTCAATTATGTTAGTGCGGCGATGTTTGGCCGTGTGCGAAGTCGATCAGAATGTAAAACCATTTCGTAGTCCTGCTTATAGGCCTTGGGAATGATTGGGAGTTGAGTGAAAGATAAGTGGTGGTGGGGAGGGGGGGTGAGGATTCCTTGCAGCTGCAGCTGGCTGCGGTGAATCCGCTAGTGCTAGCCGGCCCTGAAGGTCTGGCGAGTGGAAGGGCTTGTCAGGGTTGAGAGGAGTATGATGATCTCCGCATAGCTTTTTACCACCCATCAATGCAACAGGAAGATCCCACTGTATTTTGTATTAGGCTGTATTATTGTGCATCTCTTTCTGGCAGGCACAAAACTCTCCTCCACTCACACCATTTAGAATCTTTTAAGAGTTGCTACTGTGCACCCCTCGCAGAACCTCACTGGATGGGAAGGTTAGGCATCGCTGCCAAGTTTGCAGGAAGCTTGTGAGTCGCGGCGCTGTCAGGGCTGTAGTTGTGGTGTCAAGTGCCAACCGCTGTTTTGTAGCTGCCCAGAGGTACATCATCATGATCACTGTGTACATATCGTCCGTTACACTAAAGAAAGAGGTAAGACTACAAAAACTGTTGAGGCAATGCAGCCTAACAATTTCTGCCTTTTTTCTGCGCTGTTGGTTTGCCCCTACTGACTATAGTATAGGTTCTCTTTTGCTCATTGTGGCAAGGTTCAAGCCCGGTTTATGAAAACCGGGACTTTGTCGCTGCCTTGCTCTGCTGCGCAGAAGCCAAGGACAGCTGCACAATGGTCCGTAAAATTTTCAGATAGGGACAATCTGTACAACGATAGGGGATGAATTCTTCCTCTGAAAGTAAGCCTTATAAGAATCAATTTGATACATTCCCAAAACGGCCAAAGCATACTTACACTGCAGCACTATAGTGCTTTTGGTGGAAACTCTATAAACTTCAATTTATCATCACATTTTTCCCAAACTTCCTATGTGAAAGAGAAAATATGCAGAAAAAATTGCAATTTTGCCCCATAGTTGTGTGTTGGTGAAAGATGCTATCACGGATCGGGCGGTTGGAGGAACACGATCACGGATTGCCAGTCGTAAACCGATTACCCCCACCCACCTACTCATACACCCAACGCCATCAAGGAAGTACATGCACATCTTCCCTGTTGATCCAGGTCCAAGCACCCTAGCCGGTAAATTTAAGTCAGACGATACAAGGGAGCATATATTCTTCTATTGCATAGATAATGTGTACATAACGTGTCATATTCCGTAAAATTGTCGCTGTTTCTGGTACAGATCGACGCACATCGTTTTTCAGGACGATATGGAGTTTGCTTTACAAAATACTTGTGTTTGGGAAGATATTAGAAAGGACCGCATTTTTTCTCCTGAACTTCAAATCTTGGTTTTACTTTTTTTATTACATCAGCTCCTGTTTGCATTATGTGTTACTGTTTGCTAAACTGTACTATCACATTTCTTTGTGCAAACATCATATAGTGTCCTAGGCTATATCTATTCTCACACACACATACACTGTTATTTCAGTGAACCAACAACAAAGGGGATAGCTGCACCTGAAAAGGGGCTAGCAGCTTTTCTGATCTCAGGTCTTGTACAGTTTTCTCATGTTTTTAATATCTGTCCCTGTCAAATACTAAGGTTGTCAAATACTACCGCTTGAAGGGAGAACTAATATGTTAACTATAAAAGAGATATATTTATGAAGATTATAAACATCCTCCTCTGTAAAGAGCGCACAAACTAGCAGTGAGAAGTTGAACAGGAAGGATTTGCCAAGCTGATTAGCAGTTTGTTGCACTGTGACCTGGCCTTAGCCATCTTGCACTCTGACCTCTGTTCTGTTGACTCTACGCCGCCATTCGCATTTCCCAAACAGTGAGCAGTGTGCTGTCTGGTGAAATTCCTTCTGCCTAGCTGACAAAAGGGTGGTAGGGGGAGAGAATGAGCCCAGCCCACAGCCTAAATCAGCACAAGTCCTGAAATTCTGTCATGGCTCACTTCAGAAGGCATTTAGGAAGGTGTTTGGAGGAGGAATGTGGGACAGCAACCAACATGAAATACTTTATGTTGGATAACTATGAGCATACATCTGTGTTGTGGGTGGATGTGAGAGGTTGCATGTGCTTTTAATATTGCTTCCATTCTGTAACAAGGATTCAACAGCCCTTTTGGACAAGTATTTTTCTCAGGAGAAAACCACCACTCCTCTTCATCAGTTTCTACACCTGCACCCCACTACATAAATGCACTGTATCTCTGTTGCCATAACTTGTCAGTAATTTTAGTTTCATTGATTTTTTTTGTTGTTGTTGTAACCCCTAGCTGCATTCCCAGCAAAACCACATAGAGACAGTGCTGCGAGGCAAGAATGTGGAATACCAGCTTATCGACATAGCCTCAAACACGGCCTTCAAAGATGAGATGCGATCTCGGTGTGGTGATGAGACAGCACTGGCACCTCAGATCTTCAATGGGGATTTTCACTGTGGGGTTAGTATCAGAAGCAATCGCGACTAAGGCAAAGAAGCTGATGTGAAATATAAAAGAATTTTTTCAGTTTGAAATTCCAAACAATTGCATTACTCTAGTTACTTTCATATGTAATGCACCGATAAACTATGTTTATTTTCATTTTCCATCAAAGATGACACATCAAACGTCAATAATGGCTAATGATGCAATTTATAAATCAAATAAATTACGAACATGTGTTTTTCTGTCAATATTGTAGGATTACCTAAATTACTAACATGGTTTTTCTGTCTACTTTGTAGGATTACAAGTCTTTCCAGCAGGCAGTTGAGGAGGAGAGGATACTGGAATACCTGCAGCTGTCTTGGTAACTTGTGTTGCCACTTTTTATCAATATAAGTAGTAATGAGTTTATCGATTCAGAATCACTTAAAATGCACAGGCTGGTTGGTTGTTGGTTTTAGTTCAGGGACAAAGGGTGTCTGATAATGAGGGTTGGTTGGAGGAAAGATAACACTGATGTATTGCACTGCAGATGCGCTTGGAATATCTGTTCCTAGGACAGCCAAAGATAGAGTAAAGAAAGATGTGCAATCATATTTCTGTGGTGGGATCTCTAACCATATTTTAACACACACCAAGGCTCCTTCAAGACTTGAAATCTGTAGTGGTGTTATCTGCTAATTTTATATTTAGAAAGCTTTTTATCACCATGTGACACTTTACCATTAAAATTATGGCCTTTGAAGAGGGTTGTACTGAAGGGAGATTTGGCTACCTTGTTTTAAAATGTTTTAGTATACTATATTGTATTGTATTTGATTTTAAATCAGATCTGCAGTGTGTCATTTGGTGAGTTAGAAGTGGCCAAATTTGGAGCAGCCAGATCTGGAAGGTGCCTGAGGTTCACACACAGGAACGCTGTCAGGACAATCTGTAGCTAAAATCATCATGATGTACACTTTACTTTCTCTTTCATCTTCCCCAACCAACCCTTTTTTTTAAAAAAACCATGTTTCCTCTTGGGAAGAAGCTCTTAATTGTTTTTGCTTTGGTTTTAAAATGGCTACTTAACAAGAGCACCAGACAACAGAAATTTTCTTTATTACACAGAAGATAGGTAACCTTGTCTGACCTGATGGGTGGTTCTTTCATAATGAATGTATGTGTAGGTGGTTTATGCAGGAAAACGTATTATTGCACAAGCAGTTTGAACTTAAGGCTTGAAAGCATTGCTTTTAAACAGCTTTGTGTGAATTCATAATTCATCGTATTTGGACTTTATTTCATTCCCTATGTTTGGATGCACTTAATGCTAGTTTTATTTTCTACCGCCATAAACAGCCAAATCATTTTTTTTAAAGAAACAAAATGCAATGCCTGAAGTGGTTATGTTTCTGGTTGAGTTATGAGTTCGTAGATTGCTTTTGTTGTTATATAATGAAATAGCTAACTTCTATTTTAATGTGCTTTTGTCAGATATGAACTCCACTTTTTTTTTTTTGGCTTTAAATGGCTCAAATGCCTTAGGTTAACTACCAATGTACCGTAAATTATAATGTGACTGTACAAAAAGCTGAGGTTGCATGAAATTCAAGGAGACTATTTTGGTTTAGCAGTAATTATAAAACTACAATCAATAGACTTTATGCTTAGTTACATTAAGTTTTATGTTGGATTTAACTCTAATTATCTGCTTCCTTTTCCATAAACATTAGTGCCTTAAATAAGAATATGTGTGCAAACTCTGTCGCTCGCTCACATACACATGCAAAAACTCCTTTGTATTCAAAGCAGTCTTTATGTTAGCATAAGAATGATGTACATTTGGTGCATAAAAATATAAGTTCAAATGTGTGGAATAAAAGTTATACTCATTTCTGGAAGTGTTGCTTGTGAATTGCACTTAAAAAATAACTAAAGAATATTCACTTTGAAAATGAAGATACTATTAACACTTAAACATATCTACACACAAAAAAGAACAGAACTGACACATACTATTCATAACAATTCTTTTGGGGAATTTGGTGTATACAAATAATAAAAAAAGAATATCTTAAATTTAAAACAAGGGAACTGGACCAAGCTAAGACATGACAAAGACAAAGACAATCTACATGTTTCGGGGCACTACCCCTTCATCAGGACGACACAAGAACGACGAAAAAACGACAACAACGAAAACAGAAGAAAAAGACTTAGCTTCAGTAGATGTGGCGCATAGGCTGGACAGCAGGAAAATGACTAAGGGACAGCGAGTAAACG
>SMGT01014453.1:313044-352089 GCA_004794575.1 Lanistes nyassanus
GTGGGGCAGCTACAAGCAGAGACAATAGGACGGCCAGGGTTGTTAGTTTTATGTATTTTTGGCAGCAAATAGAAGGACGGTTGTTTAGTGTCTTTCTTGATGAGATATTTCGCTGAAGGTGGTAAATCGGCCGAGTTGATGGAAGTACGGATCGACTTAGAAATCGTTTTTGTGTCTGCCGCAGGTGTGTGGTCGGAGTGAGGCTCGTAGAAGGTGGTGTCATGTAGCTGCCGGTGTGCCTCGGCTATGTAGAGATTGCGGTCCCAGACGACGATCGCACCGCCTTTGTCGGCTGGTTTGATGACGATGTCAGTGCGATGCCGGAGGGACTCAATGGCTTGAAACTCGTGTATTGACAGGTTGCTGTGACGGACGGGCTTAGGGCGTAGGTGGGATATTTCAATGCGGCACTTGTTGATGTAATGTTCCACATGCGTGGAGAATATTCAAATCATTTTTGGAGTTGTCTAAGCTCAGTTTCGCAAGGTACCTTCATAAGAGAACTCCTATCTTTTTTTTTTTAAGTTCAGATAAAACAAAGGAAGAGTTTGCAGTCTTCTTTTAATGAAGGTTTTCAACAGTGAAAAAATTCTCTTCCAAATGGCATCAATACGAGAACTTAACAGCAATAATTTCTCTACAGGTTTCAAAATCTAAAGATCAATGTTTTGAATTTTTTTAATATGTTCTCTTTTACTCCCTGTCTACAAGAACAATGATCTCTCAGCGTATTGAAATAAGTCTCCTGTCTGCCCCATGCCAAGGGAGACAACTTTCAAAAAAAAAACCTAAGTAAACTTTTTCTAAATATTCTCTGTTAAAATACTGAACTCCTTGTACAAACAAAATAATATGCAAAGCAGATAGTGAACATAAAAAGCAAAACTACAATAAAAACCTGTTAATTTTCAAGCATATAAAGAAATCTGCAATTTCTGCATCCATAAATTAGGAAAGGATTTGGCAGAACTTTAACCCAAAGCAAGCAAGCCGCTACTCTTAAAATGTTCTCACGAATGAATAAAAAAAATTAAATTAGTGAAACTCATGATAGAATGTTCTAGATCAAACAGAAAAATGGCTTTTCATAATATGCTAGCCATATATGTCAAAATTCATGATTTCACTTTTTCACTTGTATTAGGGGCATGGTTTCTTCAGCATGAATCAAATCTAAAAATATAAATAACAAATATCTACCTAAAGCTACAACTTTAAGCATTCTTTATAATGCTTTAGTTACAAAAATGACCATTAGATATTTAATAATGGCAGAGGTTTTGTCCACACAACAGTTTACATGCCTGCATGTCATAAAATTAAAGAGCTAATATTCTCTATTGATTGCTTCTGATCTCTAAAAATGTTTCTTTTATTTATATCCATCTTCTCTGTATCTCTCACTTTATGTTAAATAAACTGCAGTAAAAATGGCCTATTTTCATTTGACATGAGTTTTCAAAACAAATGTTTCGTGGTCCTTAACAGAGTTGAGACAAGAGATTCATACACTAGGATGATCTGTAGATGGGTTTCTACATTTCCCCGCATCATAGTTTACACTGCAACAAACACACTCCACAAACAAGTGTGAAGCAAAGTGAATACTTAAAAAGGCAAAATGTCTGTCTGCAAAAGAGTGGCACTTTTTTCTCAGCTATGCCACACCATATTTCAGTTCTGTTAACTCCTTGCAATGGGACTGGGTGCTCCAAACATTTAGAATAGCTGGTCATAATATTTTGTTTTATGAAGACAAAGTGTGAAAACCTTTTGTGTTAAAAAATTACACTACCCTTTTTTGTTGTGATAGCAGCAGAAAGTACAACAACCATACTTAAAGCAGGCACACTCCTTAGCCTCATGCTACTGACAATATTGTCTAGTACAAATCTGAGAACCTGTAACACAGGCAAACTTTTTCAGACAGATTGTGTGGCGAGAGGAACAGTGTCAACAAGCATTTCACATGTCTCTACAAAGAACAAGTTTTAAAAGTATACCAGTCTGGATAGGTGTTCAGCAGCTGATGCATTTATCTGCAGTAATGATGTCTGAGTAAGACTAAACGTTCACCTGAAGTGGAACTTTGTGGCAGTCATAAGACAGTCCGAGCATAAAACAGCACCATGCGCAGACCCACTGGTGGTGGCAGAGTTCCTTGTCAAAGAATTATAAAAGCAGCTTCGCTACTTTGACAAAAACTCCTCGACATTTTCATCTTCAACAGCATAAGAGAAGGCTTCATAATCCTGGACACAAAAGAAATAAAAATACGTGTATGTTAGTTTAAAAACCCTTAATTATGAACAGTGAGACAGAGACTGCCAGCACTAATGTCTTGCTTCTAACAAAGAATTAAACACAAAAATAAATGCTTCAGAAGTTGATATATATTTACTGTATAACAAAATACTTTTGTCCATATCTCTAGAATAGCAAATACAAAGCATGATTTTAACTGATTATCTGTGTGATTAATGTGCAATAACAGACTCGTGGTAGTTAATAACAATATTTCTATCTGCATATGACTATGTTGTCTATGCACATCAAGTACTTTTCAGACCATATGACCATAGCATATGATCTCTAAAACTATAAAACAGTATACATTTGCAACAGAAAAAGTAAAATATTTCTTGTGTGTGAATCTTTACATGATATTCAGAAATAGTTGAATAAGCAGAAATTAACTGCCAACAACAATATTAAATGTCTAGCTCTGGACTGACAAGACTATTAAAGATTACAACTACTGACGTCCATGAGTGTGTAATCAATAAGCTTCCCTTTACTCCAAGGTGCAGGTCTGTGCATGCAAATAAGCGGAAAAGAAACACCCAGCTCATTGTAAAAATGTGTAGCAATTAGGGAAACACCAGAGCGCTTCACACAATGTTTCTAAGCACCGAGTCCCAAACTATGTAACGCTTTAGAAAGACTGTGATGTGTACTAGAGTATTATAATAAACAAAGCCCAAGTCTACTTTACAATATTTAACTAAATGCTTCAATATTAAGTATAAACTAATGCTAGAATGTCATGTATAGCCTAATAAAACTAGATATGCCTTTACGTTATACTGACCCCAAGGTATTTGTCTCCTCGGAAGATCTGTGGGGGCAGTGCTTTGGGGTCACCACACAGTTCCCTCATCTTGTCTCTATCTTCAGAGCTAGCAGATATGTCAATTTCATCATACTCAACCTTCTTCCCATCCAGGACATCCTTGATGTGCAATTGCTGCTTTCTGATCTGTAAATCACAAGGACATGTCAGTTGTGACATTACCACAGCCAATCTGTAACCAGCACACTTGACAAACACAGTCTTCCTTGAAACTTCTCAAGATTAACATCATCTCAAATTCTCAATCAATAGCTTCACCAATATGCCTCTCTCATGACTGATTTGACTTCCCCCGCTTGCAATAAACCCTTCAATGACATATGGGAACAATTTCAGCATCACAATTTTCAAAACTTGAACTGAAAAAAATCACTAGCACATGTTGCAAGATTGGTAGACCTTTTTCTTTAACTCTTTGACACCGTGCAAATAACCGACAGCCCGCTCCTTTGGCACTACGTTTCCGCCTTACGGGTGGGATTAAGTCCGTTCGAATTATGATTTTTAAAATTTCATCTGCTAATCTTTTAAGGGAAAGAACTCTTACAATCGAAAGCTGAATCATTTCTTCACGAGTTGCTTCCCTTTTCTGTTTTAAACTGTCAATCAGATCCGTTTCCGGCAATAATTTGAAGGGGGGGGTCCACATGTGGTCTGTCACTTGAGAAATGCTAGATTTGCGCTTCAAATTACACGCTAAAGAGGAAAATGACATTGTTTCGCATATTTACTGTGATAAAGTGGATGAAGATAAGAGTATTTGTGCCTGAAAGACCTAAGAAAGTGATTACGAAGAGAAAAACGAGCGAGCACGTGTACTGAAGAATACCGAACAGACACTGAGACTGAATGGCGAGGACTTTTTGATTTCTTCAACTTCAGTTGTGTTTCCATCAAAGGATTTACAAAATTATGGAACAAGGTCCAAGAAACACGGTAAGAAATGAGTTTTCTTTATTTATTGTAGTTAGTTAGCAATTTTAAATAATGTTTTTATTGTTTTGGGGGATTTTTTAATGAATTTTTTAAAAAAAGGCTAAAAATGCCCTGGCCCCCCCGGGACCTACTCTAGGTAGGATTCTCCGTCACAATTGAGTTAACCTGTTAGTGAGACTCATTTATCAGCAGTAAAAACATTTCCATCTATAGCTTTGCTCACGAGGATTAAGAAAACCTTACTTTGGCTCTGATACAAAGTGTGCTACTGCTATAGCTATATCAGCAAGTGACACAGTAAGCTACTTAAAATGTCCTTAGTTCCTGAAGATGTTGACTGGTACTCCATCATGTGTGTCTAGCATGATAAATCAGTGTTCTGGAGCAAAATTAACCCTTCCTTAGGACACAATACAAAGAACAAACAAGTAAAACAGGTCACAACATAAAGCATACATTAACATAGTAAAAACATGCTGATATATCTTGAAACTTATATAATGTATTTGTGTGTGACTGTGTGCCCGCACACATTTTTCATAACCCCTGTGTCGCTTATATGGTTTTAGATCTCATTTAAGATTTTTAATTTGGCGATAACTAAGTTTGTTTTGGTTATGTCACAGCACAAAAATGGGTATATATTAAAATGAAGGTAAAGATCATAAGTAAACAATTTAAGCAGTACAGAACATATTTTGTCTAAACTGTTGGTTGGATGGTCAGCAATCAAGGAATTTTATTTTTTTAATGCAATATGAATAAGGTGCATTTTTAGCACATGTACTAGGCAGTAGGCAGAGTCAAATATCAACCCTCTTTACCATTCGATTTCAAGATTACATTTTAAACTAACCAAAAGATAACTAATTTTGATTATGGTTTAATGAGGAAAAAATTAATGCCTGTAAGGTATGCCTTATGCAATACCATACCTTTTTTTAATGACCAGGGTCGTCTGCTCATGCCATCATACCCAAGGAAAGCTATTGCCCTTAAAGCAGTTGCCTCCCTTGTTGGCACGTTTTTTCTTCTTTTACTTTTATCAGCAGAAAATGCTTTATGGTAGCATTTAACAAACAGGTCGGTCGAGAAACCCTTTCATCAGATTTTTGTTTGTATTTGTCCTGACTAATTAAAACTTCCTCTTAACACCAACATGATAAAATACATTATCAGCAACACTAGTGAGGTGGGTTCAGTAAACACTTTAAGGATTTTGTTTACATGATTATAATACAGCGAAGTGTGAACATGTACAATGTAGACCAGAAGCAAAGGGAGGGACACTATTGTATGCAGCGCCGCGTAGCCTCCGCCCAGTGGTACTATCCAGTATCCTGTTTATCCGGCTAACTCAACTGCCGAATGTCAAATCAAATATTATGGCATGGGTCCTCAAGATGTCATCAAATCGCTGCAATCGCTTTACCCTTATGCAATACCATACACGAATTTGTAAAAACAGACCCAACAGTCGCTCGTCCATTATCTCTTTAATACTAATAATTGCACTACTGTGGGAGGCTGTCGCCGGGCGACCATTTTCCTGTCGTCTGCATCCTAAATGCCCCGAACAAAGAAGCGCGACACCGCCATTCGCACATTTCTGTATCCCTCTTAAATGTCTCCATTTCTATACACACTGCTTACCTCTACCGAACCGGTTACTGTCGAAACGTAAATCTTAATCTTGTCTCCCATTTTGAGTAGGTAATTTCAACGATATCCTGAACAACGCAGGTAGTGGCAGCTGTCTTCGCCGGCCGACAGGCGACACGAAAAATACTTCCGCCCGGCCGTGACGTCACGGGCAAAAGTGTCGCAGTATACGCCGCTGAATGTCGTGAAGACCAAGCAGAAGAGATGAACACAATGCAAATGGTGTTAGGACGGGGCAGACAAAACAATGCAACAGCTGTTAGGACAGGGCGACAATGCTGCATTGCAGCAAAGCGGTAGGCAAGTGATCCAATCCTTTTAGCATTATAGAACGCCTCCTCCCCTGTTATCATTATGTGCTGCGAACATGAAACATTGCGGTACCGCCAAGACTGATGAGAAAGGGCTTGCTGATTAAGTAGAGGTCAATATTTCGCATATAACATGATGGATCATTGACACACACACACACACAAAGGTTTAGCAAATTCCTAGCAGTCCACTCAGCTGTTTATTCAGGAGCGACCAATCACTGTGCCGTCTGGATCTCTAAGTACAGGGGTCAGCATATTCACAAAAATCTTTCATTAGCAAGGAGTTTTGTTTAAGTAGATGGATCGAGCCTATCATCCAATATAGCGGAAAGATAAATATGTCTCTCTTTTTTTTTTTTTTGCCTAGTTCGAACATGCAAAAAAAAGACTACATACAGATGTCAGTTAACTTCATCTGGCTGTTGTTCAGCCACGGACAAGGTGCAGTCAACGTCATCTTCTATCGTCTGTGGGAGCACGATGTGTTTGTAAAGTGATAATTACCTACCTACAGTTTCTGTATTTTTTTACAGAATGGTTATTAATTAGTTTTAATTATTACAACGTTTGTTTTCGTCCCGTGCCATTAGCAATGAGTCAGAACACGGCGCAATTGTTTCCTAAAGGTTCGACATTGCGTTTGTAAAGAACACCCTATGCCAACCCGTTGAAAGTCTCGCACTCTTGATGGCCCATTGGTTGCTGATGGAAAGAAATGGGCATTATGTGAGTGTATACACTGAAATATGCACAGACATGCTCAGTTCCAGTAACCCACACAGAAGAAGACAAAATTCCAGTTTTGAAAGCAAGATGAGGATGTGATAATAGCTTACCCTCGGAGCAAACCAGGTCGCAAGATCATTCTAAAAATAGATTCCGGTGGTCTAGAAGTCGTTTCCGGGGACAAGCTGTAGGATTTCAACATATTACTATTGAGTAAATGCAACAGTGATTGTCGATAAAGCGATCGAGGTTTCACGCAAAATGTTATATTTTTCAAAATTCCGTCACTCTTTGAAGATCCCGACATATATTCCTATACTGGAGTAGTAAGAGTATTAAACTGCCTAAGAAATACCGTTTCTGAGATAAACAGAACTGCGATACCCAGAACTTTAATCGGGGTTACATGAAAATATATAATTGATACGTGTACATATCCATGTTGTATGTGTGTGTGTGTGCGCGCGCGCGCGTTCATATATGTATGTATTGTATAGTCGTGGTTTGGTGAAGCTCACTTTTGGTGCGAGTGCGTTTGCGCGTGTGTGGGTGCGAGTGCGGGAGTGTGTAGGTGTCTCCTCTCGCTTCTGTTTGTCGCGCGCGTAAATGCACAATACTGATGGGTATTCTCTGGTTCTGGGTAGAAACACTTTTCGCTTGAAGTAATAAAAATAGCAGCAGTCAGTTATGTAGGCAGGAGGCATGGACTACCGAACAATGACATTGTAAGTTTCTTTCCTCGCTAAACAGATCAAAAGTGAATGTCTTTTCTCCATGTCTGTTCTCCCTATGCTTAATGTATCTTTTAGCATTATTAATAACCACTGTTGCACTCTCGCTCATAGCAAGAAATGATGGTCTACGTCACTTGCCGGCTGTTTTCTGTCATCTTCTGCTTTCTGGATCTGTTAGTCCTTCCTCTTGTTTTTGTTTCGGAAATGTGTGCTTTCTTTCTACTATTGGTTAGATGTTCTGTTGATAAACGTATACTATTACCTAGCAGATGATCTGTTTAAACTTAATATATATCCAGTATTCATCGTAGAGGACTGAACCATAAAAACGAGATGGTGTATTAAATTTCTTCAAGCGAAAGAAATATGTTGCGTATTGCTAACAAGATTATACTTTGTAAAGTGCCCACTAACATCTTATTCAATCAAAATGGGGATGCAAAACATATTTTAATTCCGTTCCGTCAAACGCCAAAGGTTTAGTTTGAATATAAATATCAGGAGCCTGACACAAATGAAAATTTTATGGCATTGAAAATCTCAGTAAAAAATACAACATTCGCTATGCAAAACTGATTGACCCTAAAAACTGTGCAAAGATTTTTAATTTTTCCATTTTATTGTTTTTTTAAATTTATTGTCACAAATGATGAAGCTACACATTTAGGAAAAGTTGTTTCAAAGCCATTTTAAGGCCTTTGGCAGAGCCACGCGGTGCCCCCGGATGTAGAGTTTGTTAAGTCATGCACATGCGTCAATGACGTATGCAAGGAAATGCTAATGAGCTCGCCGTGGGTTCGCTATGAATATTTTGTTAAAGTATCCTCCCGAAATTATGTCTTCAACAGCTTGTGTATGGATGAAGGATTTCATTGTGACCGGAGCTGTGCCAAAAGTTCACCACTGATTTTAAGGAAAGTAGGCTGGAAATAAAAGTTCTAGCAGACTGCTTGGTTGTTTTGCCAATAATTCTTTACCAGAGGGCTTCAGATTGATACGTATAAGAAGGGTTACTGGATTGGCTTTAAGTGTGTCAGTTTAACTTCAAGATTACTTGAACTGGTTACGGACGTATCGCTTGGACCCATCCTATAGGCAACATCGCCTTCTTATTGTTAAAATCACTATTTTGAAACGCAAACAGTATGGGTTTTTTTCACTTGATCCGCGTAAAAGAAAAGCAACACCAACACCGGTAATTTTTAGGCCACCCCAAATGGCACCTGGCAGGAAAATATCGTGTATTCTTAATTTTTTTTTTAATTGGCACAGTTTAATTGGTATTTGAGATAACACACGAAAAGATTATCCGCATATTATTGCATAAAGCGATAAAAAATATGTGTTTTCACTAAAAGCTTTACCAACAGACTTCACTTAATGGTTAGTCTAAATCTGACAGATGTTTGACAGAAAATACAAAATGTTCGTGCCACCTTCGTGCAACCATAGCTACCTTTCAGACCGGAGCTACTTCTTACAAAATGCATGATCTTACGGTGAGAACTTGAACTTCTCTTTCTAAAGAGTGCCAGGCACAACTGGTTTTGAAAGTTATTTTGGCAAAAGTGTGTTCCTGGTTTCGTTGCGTGTCGACGTATGCTACAACCGACTATCCCCAGACCCTGGTGGAGCCTCAGAAATTGTCAGCTTAACCAAATTGTTATCTTACAAATTTCTTCAATGAAAGGAATTTTCATTTTCCCTCGACCGTCTTCTCAGACACACCCCGAGGTCACGATTACTTATAGAAATGTGTCGCAACATTGCGCGATATTATAAATTTAGAAATGAAACTTTAGGTGTGGGCGAGGTCACGATTACTTATAGAAATGTGTCGCAACATTGCGCAATGTTATAAATTTAGAAATGAAACTTTATGTGTGGGCTCTTCCTTTAATTAGGTCTGGTGACATTGAAGCTCACTGCATTTGCACACTCACACTCAAAGTGCGACCGACTTTCTTTCGTTCTCTTTTTCTCTTGTGTGTGTGTAGTTTGTGTTTGTGTTTGTGTAGTTTGTGTTTGTGTGTTTCTGTGCGCGCATCTCTTTTGCTCTCTCTCTCTCTCTCGCTATCTCTGAATCTCTCGTTCTCCCTCTCTCGTCTCTTTGCTTGTTTTTCTGTCTTTTCTTTATTTCTCTCTTTCTTGTTATCTTTCTCATTGTCTCTTTCTCTTTCCCCTTTATCTTGCTCTGTCCCTTTTATCGTTCCTCCCCTCTCTCCAACCAAGGGAAACAAATTCTCTTCAAGTGTCGAGCATCACTATCTTTTTTGCGCATGTCCTTTCTGTTTCCCGAAAAATTGGTCTCATGTTCAGAAACAACTGTCGATTCTTACATTGTCACATACGGCTTGATAAGAAGTTGAAATTATATATTTCTGTAATAAAGATTGACGTACAGGGGTCTGTCAGTAGCATTTCTTGAAGTAAACACATTTACATCCGTGTCACACAGGAAACATGCACGCGGTCTGTATTGTCTCTCTGTAAAGAATCTGCGTCCCACTTTACCGAACCTGGGCACAGCCATGTAACATGGAGGAACTTTCGTCCGGTTAAGAAAGACTTCAAAGTTTGGGCGACAACTTGGAGATTCTCTCCTAGCACTCCTCATCAAGTTGTCGAACAAGTGGTTTACTTTCCGGGTGCTCACCCGTCGAGTTTGACTGCGTGTAGGACAGGACCGCAGTGTACATGCTGGCAACATAATCACCCACACTTGGCCACGTGTCCAGCCGACGAAGAGCTACGGGCAGACAAATTTCCGCCTGCACCTCCCCCTCCTGTGGTCGCCATACGGTGAAGCGGGTGGACTCAAAACATCGGAAGTGAGCCATGCGGTGAGCCAGTTCCGAGGACACGAGTTTCTGCAGCGTGAGTGCGATGCTGTTTAAGTGACTGCCGATGGCTTGCACGGTTTTTAGGTTGTCTTCCAGCCATGTCCCGTGAACCTGCAGAAGACGTAACCTGAGGTAAGAGGGAGATTTCTAGAGTAGAGTATTTAACATGTTAATTTTGTGCTAGCAGCTTTGAAAATACTGTAACTGAATTTTTTAATGACAGAATGCCGGACTTTGTTTTACCTTGTAATAAAGTTGCAGTCTGCTCAGAGTGCTGGCTATGCTCCTGAATCCAAACTGTAATTTCGAGACTAATGACGTCACCACTGCTCGGTAAGTTGGCCGAGCGCTGCAGTTTTTTCTTCTGTCCAGATCTGCAAATAATTCCTGACATATGTTCGAAACTTGTGGACCAAGGGATAAGTACCTGTTATAATTACAGGTGAAAACTGCAAGGCCCATATTGGCGCGCAGCCTGTTCCTGGTAACCTGAACAGTTAAAAACACCCCACACCCACCCCAGAAGTACGCGCGCGCCCACACATACACTAAAAACTCTAACAACTGTTGCAGGTGTAACAATAGAGAGCAAGTAATACATAGTAATTGTAATTGCATGGAGTTTTAAAACATCTGAAGAAACAGAACCCACATATAAATAATCTCGGAGACTGTGAAAGAAACGTATGCAGTAATTAAGAAAAAAATGACTCATATCAGATACAGTTATCAGCAGGAGTCTCCATACTGCAATTTTGCAGAGGTCTCAAACAATATCAATAATGCACCAACGGGTAATTACTTCTCTTACTCGAAAGCATCGCTACGGATTTCACTTCCTGTCAGTGCACTTTCCAGGAATGTACTGGCCTTCCCTTACATTAATTCCACAACCTTGGGGTCACTTCCATCCCTGGTGGTTTTGTTAATAATCTTAAGCAGTTACTGTGGGGGAGGGGGGTTGATGCGGGTGTTGCTGCTCTTTGTATTCCTTCTCATTAATTGTGTGTCTGCACTGATTAAATCCAAACCGACAATGAAGCATGCTTTCTTGTTCAATGTGTGTAAATGTGACTGTCGTTTGATCGTCACTGTCAGGAATGCACAAAGTCCAGACAAAGACTGATGGAGATTTCCTCAAACCACGATGCAGTGACTGCGTAAATCTTCAACCAGCAGACGTAGACGCACCACTTGATTTCTTGAGTAAGTTGGATTCCACACGGCGAGTGACCTCTTGCAGGTGTCCATCTAGCTCGGCAAGGAGTCTGAGCAGTGCCCGAGCGCCTTTCGTCACACCCACCTGGCAGGAGTAATCAGAGTGGAAAGATAACCAACAGTAAGATCTCATTTACTACGTGACCGGGAGATGGTGGATAAGAAGGCAGATATACCGTCTTCTTCGGAAATGTTTCTGGAAAGAAAGAAAGAAAAAAAAGAAGGGAGGAAGGAAAGAAAAGAAAGACAGAGCGGACATCATATTAAAATACGTCAATTTAATGTTACCTTGGCAACATCCCTCGCGCTAAATGCCAAGTGTTTTAGAATCTCTTGCATGACATTTCCTGCCAGAGTCTGTATCATTTTCAGGAGCTGGCGTCCTTGTTTACTGAGCTGACTTCCGCTGGTGCGCAGTATCTCATATCTACAAAATCCATCAAACATCTGTGTGGTGACTACCAAGTTGAAAAAGTGACCAGCCACTATTGAACATCAACCATCTCATCTACGTTACGCACAAGCATGTTTCTGAGCGCTCATCTCTACAGCCATTTATTTTCTTGTTGGGGTCTGGACAGGAGTTACAGCTTACGGTTTTAGTTTTTAAGGAATGGGCAGGATAAGCTTTATTATAAGCTTTATTTTTTGGGTCTGCTTCAATTTGCTTCAAACATCAATTCACATAAATACGGAACGATGGAGTGACAGCCATTAGGAGACATCTTTAACACCAGAACCAGGAAAAGATCGAGTCCTCTCACAGCTACAAAGCAAAGTTTTGTAAATGCGGATTTATTTCTATATTAAAAAAAGGCAAGCTCACAATATGACTCCGGGATCATTTCTCTCGCCAACCTTGAAGTTTTCAACACCTATCTTGTTCGCAAGAAGCGCTTGAAAAAATGTTTGCAGGTTCTCTAGGATAAGATCTAGTTCTCCAAGGTACAGTGCCAGCCATGGAGTGACGTCATCCGTCAGTCTGCTATATCTGGCTGCCATTTCATCACCTATCGCTTCTGATATTTGTTGAAATCTCCGTCTCATGAGAAAGTCGGCATTCACAAGGCTTGAGATCACCAGTTCCTGAGAGCAGATGAAAAATTTCTTTGCGGAATGAACTTTGCTTCAAGCCGGAGTTTTGGTACAGTCAGCTAAAGTACGTATTTTCACCAGACCAAGTGATAAAGGTGGAATAAGGTATTGCGCTGCATTGTGTTAAATGGCACGCATGGGGTAATGTATGATCAGTCTACATCCGTTAAATAACTTCCATTAAAATGAAAGTCCCAAAAGTGTCTTTACCATCAGTAACAATTTGCAAATTGCTTAAAAACCTTGAATGTCTCGAGGGTTTCCGGCCGCCAGTAGACACGTGTGTGAAGAAGAGTGGAAGTGTTAAGACCAATGGTAACCAGGCCTTCTGTCACGTGATAATGACGCAATACTGCCCTGACAAAGGAATAGTTGACGTATTTTCCTTCAAAAACCAGCTCGTGGTCTGGGCGATCTGATGAGGAAACAAGTCATTTGGTGTCCAGCTGTGAATTCAGAAAACGTTTTAACTTAGCTTATGACGTCAACATGTGGCAGTAATGTTCAGTCGTTCTCAATGCATGATTTACTGTTCTGTTTTAGTAGCATACAAACCTGTGTACAGTCAAGCTAGAGAGTACAAGAAAATTTTAAAGTGATAATATTTAATGCAACTATTTTGACAGAGTTAGATATGAAGTTTTGAAATTATTTCTGTAATAATTTGAACTCTATATTTTTACCGGAGGGTCCAGCAAGTCGTAAGACGATCTTTCGTTGGTGCCTGTCAATCGTCATCTCTGACGTCATCGTGGTGGCTTGTGTGATGTTGTCATAGTGACCAGCTAAAAATTTTATATGAGGGCTGTCTGACAGATTTGCTTGAACTTCCCAGACCATTCCAGACGTTCGAACCTTTAAGCAAGACAAAAGGAACCTACAGGTTAAGATTACGCTAAGCAGAAAAAAGCGCAAAAACATCTGCTTTAAGAAACAAACAAGAAGCAACATAGGGGCGACACTTGTCAGTCAGAAAGGAACTTGGAAAATAACCGGACCGTTGGTGGGACGTGGAGCTGAGAGATGTGGCATCTGCGGTGGTCCTGTCCAGCATCGTGAATAAGTGAGTGTCGCACCGCGTAGACTAGCTATATGGAGAAGTAGCTGACACGATCGTAACTCGAAGGTAGTTGTGAGAAAGTAGCTGTGAGCAGTCAGTTGTAAACTTATTCAGAAACTGCCAAAAGGTATGCACCACAATTTTTGGTAAGTCGGTTTGTCCATTCGGGACTAGTTAGGTGTAGCGAGAATACTTTTAGCCAGTGTGACCATCGGTCGATCGTATTGAAAGTAAAGACGTCTGTGTGACGTCATTTTGGCGACAGTCGGATTTACTAGGGTTGTAGGGAGGAGGGACAATTCTTTCGGTAAAGAGTATGTTTTCCTCGTTTCACATATGTGAACTATCAGTATCGTAGTTTTGGTTTCTCATCCTGTAAATAGTGCGTGCGTGTAGATACGTGCGTGCGTGTTGCTGTGATGAATACATGAGAGTGCGAGTGGTTCTTCGATATGTACTGGTAGACGTGCAGTGGAGCATTATTTTTGTAATTGTAGAATAAATAGTGTTTCATCCTTCATCTGTTGTCATGAACTTTATTGTGTTATCCTATTGTGTATTAATATTGTTTTTACGTGGTGACCAGTTTATAAGCTTTTAGCTTTTATGGCACCCGATATTTGTAGGAATGTACTCGAAAAATGAAATTAATTTTTAAAAAAATAGTGTAGCGTATTTCATCGCTGCCCTCTTTTCGTGTGGCAAGTAAGGAGGTGGGGACTTAAGCCGGAACGTTTTGGAGATTTACACAAAATCAGGCAGCGATCACATCGTTAGTTTCCTCCTTCTTGGCACGTATTTATGTTGTCGTAGTTCTGGTTAACGAACAGACTATTCAACGGACATAAAGCAATGCCCCTAGACATACGACAGAACAATACAACAACACATACGATTTTAAATGCTTTTATATACATTTTATATGCGTGCGTCAGTGTGTGCGTGCCTTTCCCGTCTTTCATATCACACGCCCTCGTTTTGACGACCATTGTCTCTCTCGTTGAAGTCTCGAAAGATCACCGGAAAAAACAGGCAAATAATGATATTTTTTCGGTATGTAATTAAGTGGGTTCTACCTTCCTTACCTGGGCTTGTACTTGCCGGCCCATCTGTCGAATTGCGGCGTGTGTTGATACGTACTTCCGGTGACGCTGTGCGGTCAAGTACCACATTTCCAGGTCCCCTGTGTAGTCTGTCTCCTCTGCCGAAACGCACGACGTCAAGGCGAGGTCAAGGTCACTATGGGGATGTTCTACACGAAGGAAGACTGTGTAGTTGAGGGTTTCGGGCAGATTCTCCTTGCTGCTGAGGTCAAGATGATCCTTCTCGTTGAGGAGACGATGCGGCATGGAAGATCTAGAGCATCTGGTTGTCATGATTACGGTTTTCCGTGGGTCAGGAGAATAGGAAAAGGAAGTTGTCGTAACCCACGAGAACACGTTTGCTTGTAGTTTGTGTTTTAGGCGGAGTTCCTAAAATGTAACAACATGTTTTGTACCGATAACTTCTTCGACGGCAATATATAAATAAATGTAAATATTATCATGCGAAACTCATTTTTGTCAACTTCTAAAATGATTTCTAGTCAGGATTCACCCAGATTCTTAATAAGGTTATTTTTTATCTCCACCTGAGAATCCTGATTATCTAAAAGATGCACAACTACTCAGTGCACCATCACCGCAAAAGAGCACAACGACGATCGCCATCAGCAACAACACAACCAGGAGCTGTTGCCACAAAGTAAAGACCTTCCCAGCAAAGTCTGTAAGACCCCAGCCCTGATTATCTCAAGGCAGATCCTTCCCTGCAAAGTCTTATAAACCCACTATCAAAATCACCTTGCTACCCACACTGCATGCTAAGCGATTGGTGGAAACGCGTTCTCTCTAAAGGAACGAACCAACCAGCCGACCAGTGGACTACTACCACCTGATGCTACCGTCACCGCCACCAGCAGCGTCACCACACGACACCACGCCACGCCACGCCACGCCACGCCACGCCACGCCACGCCACGCCACGCCATGACTACCAGCACTGCAACAGACGACTTCCAGTACTCACCTGGGCAGGTGAGGTCAAGGCCACATCCATTGTCGTGACATCTCCCGTGGACAGCGCCGACTCAAAGGTCACGCATTTACTTCTGTTGTGATGGGGGTCCCAGAAGAACGCCACGTGAAGTACTTTTCTTATCTGATTCATCTCTGCGCCTACCTCGGGGTCTTTCTGAGGGGTGCTAGACACCTTTTCTGACCACGCCCCATCGATTTCAAACGAACGTGTTAGCCCTCCAAACGCTATCCGCAGTCTGTGGTCCTGGCAGCACCCAGGTACACTGACGTTCGGATGGTGAACGTAGAAAAGTCGGCTGCTGAAGATGACGTCATGGCGTCCGAACTGACCATCGACTGTCTTTCTCAAGGACGTTCTATAGGTCGGGACGACATTGTCAATCGGACGAATAAATTTCAGCATTATGTCCATACTTGAATTTTCGGCGCGGCGCTTGTTTTGTGTCGACAAAATCCAGCCGGAGTTCTCTTCACTGTAGCCACCATCGAAAGATATAAGCAGCTCACCGTTTTCAAGTCTCTTTTCTGCACTAAGAACAATATCTAGTCGGCCAAGAGGTTTCGCTGACCCAAACTTCAGATCTACGTTAAGATTAAATACAGTTTCATTGCTGAACATGTCGGTAAGGATATTGTTGCTGTATTCACGAAGGTCTTGGTCATATTTGTTAGCTACATCATCTGTGTCCTGGACTTTATTCTGAGCGTCTTTGTACTTTGGTCTATTGCCTGACAGATGGTTGCCGCTAAGTTTAGGAATGTCATGGTCATGTCCCTCGGTTACAATTTCGTTCTCCTGATTACTGTCGTCAGCATCAGTGTTGTGGGTGCTGTCAAAATTTGCGTGACCCGAGAGGTCAGCAAGAGGCAGATGAATGCGAGGAGCAAATGAAGTCATCACTGGTGGGCCAGCACGAGCAGAGACATTCCTGTCTCTGAGTAACGCCAATGGTTCGGCGAAAGTGCCGTTACTTGACTGAATTGTAGGGGATTTCAGAAGACCTGAGGTCCTTCCTGACACTGTAATGTTTGCGTCGCACAGAACTGCGTTTCCATAGCGCAGCGATGCCAAGAAAAACGATGTAATGTTGTCAGAAAGACGCCAATCCATGGCTGAAATATCCACGTCATTAGAAGTTTCGTAATGAATATTCCATGCCAGCTCCACTACCTCATGTGATATAGTGTAATTCACATCAGCATCTAGGACATCGGTCTCCCCAACTCTCCCTATGCTTACAAAATGAAAAGTTTTATTTTCGTTCTGAGTCCCGAAAGAAGCCGAACTACTCTTGCTTTGTGGTTCGTCGGTCTCAGAAACAAAGAAGGCGGTCAGGTCGCTTGGCAAAACTACTTTTCCTCTAACAGAAAAGTCTTCCAAGGACCCTTCATGCCAAAACATCGCGTAACATTCTCGAAACCCCCCGAAGGTAGTTCTCACAACTGCACTTCCATTCACTGTGTTATTCGAGTCAATCATCACCTTCATTTCAAACATCTGGTGCCGCGGATAAAACACTTCAAGTTCTGCAGCTACTAAGGACTGGTTTATCTGATGTTTATTAGCTGTACCTAACTGCTTGAAACCTTCATCTGCTGTTTTTGCCTCTAAAGAGACAACAAGAGGAGCATTAAAAGAGAGTTCAGCGTTGACAGTATAAGAAGCAGATGGCAGGAGGTGAAGAGACAGATGAGAAATGTGTTTTGAGCCCATAGAGTTAAGCCTGGTAGTCAGTTCCACGCCAGGGAACACTTTTAGCGGCGTGTCAATACGGACTTTGACCAATAGATCAGGATCATAGCTCCATTCTAGAAGACAATGGCACTTGCTGATGACAGGGTACACTCGGAAATCGGCGTTCACTTTCATTTTCGTCAGATTGCCAGTCGCCTGCAAGCCTGCTTCTAGCACACGAAAATTTTCGAAAGGACTTTGAACTTTCAGTCTGATGAATGCGGGGTTCTTTCGGAACAGAGTCTCTACTCCATACGTTCTGCCGGATCCTAGTTTGAATATCATGAAAGAGTTCGTGCCATGTCCAGTGTTTGTGCTTGACAGTTCGTACGCAATAACGCGCGCTCCGGGAAAAGAGGTTTCTAGTCTTAGAACAGCGCTGACGTCATCCCATGTCTTCAAAGCTAATCTACCGTCGGCTGAAATCCTGTCCCGCGGTGTCCAGCACACATCCGCGGAACAAGTCAAGGTCATGGAATTGTTCTGACCTTGGAAGGTACCGCTAAATTTGGAAGACCATGGCGTTACGATGGTGATATTGGCATCGGAGAAAGACGGAGTGAAAAAAGCGTAAACCCGGTGAGAGGCTATTTCGACTCCACTTCGCCGCAGTGACGATTTAGAGCGGAAAGAATCGGAGGCATGCGCTTGAAGCAGCGACAGACCCCAGTCTCTGATTGGGTGCCAAGGCGTTTGCAATATGACGTCACCTACGAGCTCGTGGTGTTTACTAGCGTCTCGATGTCCGTGGATCTGAAAATTTACTTCGTTGGCAGGGCTCCACGACCACGTGACATTGGACTGTATCTTTGTGCCTGCATTTTCCAGTTGCCATTGCGCAGCAGCTGTTCTACCCGGAATTACAAAGTCGAGTTCAGCTGCACCGTAGGTTCGAACGTCGCCAAGCTGGTGGTTTAGGGTAAGGGCTATGGTGTAGTTCTCGCTTTTCCCATCCAGCTTGAAAATCTTCTCGTACAGACTGGCATCGTGCTTGTGCGTGAAGCCCAGCAAAACGTCCACAGGTTCGTCGACAGTCCACTTCACGTGCACCCCTGTCTGGATGTCAGCTCTCACCATATCCATTATCTGCCCCTGTCTGTCAGACTCAAGCTCATCGGGCTGCTTGTTCTCATCAGTATACTGGCTGAGTGATCTGGTGGTGTTCTCGGGCAGCTCTGTAACTAACCTGGTTTCCTGACTGACATGTGGACCAGTCGCAGCCTTCCAGCCTTGACGCTCAATCAGCTGCGACAAGCCTTCCATCACACGCTCTAGCATGTCTGTCACACTCGGGTGCATGGAGTGGAGGACCTCAATCTCCATTCGGTGGCAGTCACGATCTGGTGTCAGAGTTGTCCACAGGAGTTCAAGGTGGTCCACGCTGATAGGCTTTTTCACTTCCAGAGTAGTGGAGTAGGAACTCTTTTTCCGCCCCCTGAACATTCTTCCGCGGGCTCGAAATTGTGTCAATTCATTGTCCACGGTCAGGAAGCCCCTCATTCCGAAGGTCTGGGCGACTAACTTCAGTTTTCTATAATCTTTCTTAGCTTTTGGACTCAGGTGAAGCGACCCTGTGACAACGAACAGCTTCCTATGAATATTATCTTCGCCCTCCATTTCCAGTTTCATGTTACCATGATAGGAATCCTGCCTCTGTTCAGCGATTGTCAACAAAGAATAAAGTTCTCCAGGATAAAACAAACTGGCTTTGAATTTGTGTTTCACGTTTGAATCTAGGATAGATATAGCACTGCCTCCATATTGTTTGTCTCCATAAGTTAAAGAGCCTGCAGTTTGGAAGTTTCTGTCAACCAGTCTGGTTTCGCCGATCACTTTAATGCCTTGCCACTTGTGGATGTGAATGTCAGACGACACGGAGAAAGATCTCTCGTCTGATACCCTGTCATGAAAATGGTAACAGAAACATGAGCAGCGGCAAACTTTATGGTGGTAGAATTCCCAGCCCCCACCCCAAAACTCGACTGTATGCACGTGCAGCTAAAATCTGCATTTCCTCTTTTATGTGTCAAACTTAAAATGAACAACTCAGTTCGTAAATCATTCGAACAAAAGCTAAAGTATTTAAATTTCAAAATACTGATAAATTTTCTTAACCTTTCTGTTAAAAGAAAAGCAAACTGGAAAATCAAGAGGGCCTACAAATGTTTTACGTGTTGTAAAAGAAAAAAAATTCCCGTGTCTTCAGGCGCTGCTGGTGGCTTCTGTAGAGAACAAAATAAGTTTTAGCAGTCCAGGTTTATACATAGATAAATGTTTATGGGCACGCATTTGAAACAGATGAAAAATCCCAGCAGTATAACGCCCGTTGACCGGGAGCCGTACAGCGTGTATGACATCAATACAGCGTGTATGACATCAATACAGCGTGTATGACATCAGTACAGCTTGTATGACATCAATATAGCGTGTATGACATTAATACAGCGTATGTGACATTTTAATACAGCGTGTATGACATCAATACAGCGTGAATGACATCAATATAGCGTGTATGACATTAATACAGGGTGCATGACATCCAGGGCGAAGTGCAAAGCATAGGGACGTTCTCATACGCATCGACCATCCTACAATGCGCGACGTTGCTGTAATCTGCATTTGGGGGCGATTTGGTGCGATTTTACCGACTTTCGAAAAATTGTAAAAACAACAACAACAACAACAAACTATGAAAGTTAGAAACATACTTCGATCGTTGTTGGAAAGATAACTTTAAGTGGAAAAAGCCTTTTCCTACCTGAAATGCGCATCGACCATCCTAGCTACAATGCGCGACGTCGCTGCAATCTCTGCATTTTGGGGCGATTTGGGGGAATTTGGTTGGATTTTATCGAATTTCGAAAAATTGTAAAAAAAAACCCAAAAACCTATGAAAGTTAGAAAACGTTGGAAATATAAATTTAAGTGGGAAAAGCCTTTTTATACCTGAAATCCGTCTGTTCCTGACGCTGTGTGGAAGACTGTGTTGAATTACGTAACCAAAGTGAAATGGCTTATTGACACCAAAACACGTGTTGGATCGCCCATTACAGCCGTCTGCAGCACTTGTAATCCATACGAATAAAAACATACGAATTTCTCATCTTTCCCCTCGACTGTTGCAATAACCGTTTACGACACGCCGAAACGTGTCGACGGTTTTCAAAAATTAATCTAGATGAACTTAGTGGAGGGGAACTCATTCTGGTATCACTGGAAACCTCTATCATCGGTTGTATCCCCTGGACTGTTTAAATAAGGTTTTAAACTTTAGATTCGGCTTGCCGATGGTTTTGGCTAAGTGTCTGTTTATCAGGACAGTTACGTAACTCACAAGAAATGGCTCCCGGATGGAAGAGAAAATTTCAAATCAAATCAAGTTTGGCAGACAAAGATACTTTAAATAAAATTTTAGCTGAAAGTTCAAAAAGTTTCCTAAATCTTAAGTTTTATTCACGGTCAGAGAAAGTAATAATAAATGTATCATACAGTTCAGAGAATTTATTACATTTTACAAATATTAGAGTTTTAGACATTTTATTTATTGCGTACACTGATACAGTAACAACAATCGACACCAAGCAGTAAGTAATATTTAAACTATTCAAATAACAATTCTTTAAGATTTTTAAAGTCCAAGAATTCATCTTTCCAAATAAAGTATATGGAAGTGTTTTGGTTTATTAGCAATATTTTTTTAACATGCCGATATGTGTGCGAGGTCAACGTCATAATATAGATCTATACCGTGTGAGTGCAAATGATTCCCATGCGAACTAAATGTAATCCCAAATAGAATTTCCTGAACGTCCTTGTGCATACCTGACAACAGTTGTCATAGAGTCTTTTCTCTCCTCGCCTTGTTTGTAGCTGATGCTGTGAACAAAGTGCTTTGGGTTTTTCTGGATCAACGCGGTCTTCGCACTAACGTCCGCACCAGGTGCCTCGACCTTGACCTCACCAGTGAGCGTCAGCAACGTGCTGCTTCTGTCCCTGAATGTCAGATGGGCGCGAGCGCGCTGGCCCGTGCCATAGGTCATTTCACAGGCGGAGTCCAGATAACGTGTGGTATGGATGTGATGCCCCTTAAGGTGTATCTCAATGTCCTGTTTCGCAACACAAGGGCGAGATCAGAGGAAGACAAGACAAAGAGGAGTCATCGATATAGGCATTGTATATCTTGACAGAATTTGATAAAAGATCTGTTCACACATTATGCAACTTTAAAACAATGTATGTATACACACATGTACCTATCTACACGACACTTGCCTCATGACCGCCACAATATCTTTATTACTTTTAAGTATGGGCTGCATTCAAGTGTTTACACATACACCTGTACGTATACACACACAAGAATGCACAAACGCACGCATTTTCATGTAATTAACGAGAGTCATGGACAGGGAAGAAAGAAGAGGAAACGGGTAGATGTGTCAGCTCCTGCAACCTGTCCTGGAGCTGTAACCAGCACTTTGTATCCCAGACTGGCTTTTGTCACACTGATGGCATCATGTTTAACCTTTCCACTGAAAGCAATTTGATTTTCGGGGTTCTTTCGCTCTTTTCCGTGTTTAAACACCACCTCGGCTTCTGTCTGTCGCGGTCGGTGCTCGCCAAAAAGTTTCAAGGAGAAGCAGTAGTCTGGATTGGCCACCGAATCGACGTTTCTGTGATCACATGCTGATATAAATTAACGAATCAAAGATAGGTTAACATAATAAAAGTGCGAGAGAAGAACGGACAGAGTATGAAAACTAGCCCTACTATGCTAGGTACAATCTTCCATTTGAAAAGAAAAAAACATACTTTAAATATTGCAAAACATGTTTTTAAAAAGTCATTACGCCTTCCTCACTAGCATATAAACCACCAAAACAGAATCAGGAATCAAAATATATCCTTTCCCTCCCTACCTCTACTCTTAATGTATCACCCCCCCCCCCCCATGATTTAGGAAGGAAGAATATTTTCGCCGAGAGTGTAACCTAGACCAGACGTATAGTGCACTAACATCGTGATGTAATAGCTCTTTGTGACGTAGGTGCTATGGTCTGTTGCCTTGGCTCCCAGAGTGACCTTGTCCCGCGGCAAGAATGAGGGAACGTTGTGCGTGAGCGTCACGCGAGAGCTTAGCACGCGACCTCTCGTGACGTCCACCGTGACCGCCAGCACGAGTTCAGCTACGGCCGACTTCAGGCTGAGCTCCAGGTTGTACAGAAGGTCCGATCGTCTTTTGGCTTTCGTCATCAGGCCTGTGGAGAAGAATAAGTCGGACAGGCCCTTTGACCGTGCTCCAACGCAACATTTCCTGGGCGTGCAGGACTTTTTTTTTTTTAAAGAAAGACGGCTGGTTAGTGAAACATATCTAAAAGATAAATATATTTTGTTTTTAAACTCGTCTGAGAACTTTCACCGAGAGCCGCGTTGCGCAAAAACCTATTGGCTTTTATTATAAGTAATCGCCTTCTATGAATGATTTTTTTGTTTGCTTCGACCTGCAAGTCTGATGTAGCAAAGACTTGAGTCCCAAATTCAGTATATATATATATACACGCACGCACGCACCACGCACATTGTTTCCAGTTCGAAGGTGTTGATGTAATTAAAGAAATGACCTACTCTTATTTAAGCATACGAGGAGTACCCGTAACTGCTCTCCTTTATAAAGATATTTTTCGCACCTACTAGTTCCTGATTCAATATGTCATTCCATACGAGTATCTGTCTAACCTGTCATGCTTTCCCGAGGGTCTACTTACACTGGAACAGCAGCGGCTTGTGCTTGTCAACTGTTAGTTTTAGGTCTGTTTTGAGCATCTGGCCTGGTTTGTACCCTCCGCTGCCGCTCAAAGACACTAGTTCCTGGGTAGGGGTGGTGAAAACGAAGAAATAGTCAACGTCTGCCATCGAGGCTTCTTTGCCGATGAAGGTGAAAGAGGTGCCGGCAGCGACAGTGTAACTCAGTCCAGCATCATTGTAGGCCGTGAATTTTACGCTCTTCTCGTGGTTTGTGTTGATTATCGAGGCTGTTACAAGACAAAGCCAGGAAAATTATTATTTTAGAGATTCTGGTGCTAAGAAAACAGAGTCCCTTACCCGAACTCCCAGCTGTCCCAGACTCTCTCCCCCACCAACAACTCATCTCCCCCTCCTCATCTATCCGACCCTCTGCATCGATCTTTTAAAAGTTGTTTAGCTGAATTCTTTAGTGAAATTTAGTGCAGATATAAACTTACTGCTCCCTGTTTTCAAAAATGTCGTATATAGTGTTTTCCTTTTAATGTTAAAGTTCTAGCTTAAAACAGTATTTGTGAGACAGTGCTCACCTTTCAAGATCAAAGGGAACTGTACCACGCCCTGCACAGAAACATCAGCTTTAAGAGACTTCCAGTGAGACTGTACGCTGACTACGCCTTTCACGGACCATTCTGGAAAGCCAGGACGGCGAATTTCCAACAGTGGAAAGTAGGTCACGTCCAGTTTTGACCTCGACACTTTCACTTCCGCTGTGACTGCGTACGTCACAGCTTTGTCGATGATCAAGCGACAGGTGACAGACTTTAGCAGGGGAGTGTTCGTCACTGACCCTGTAACATCACCTTGGAGACTGTGCACAAAGCAAACACGATCTGACACTAACATAGCAAGAGAGCATAGTGCACAATTGACGATGTTTCTGGACGGGTTTGATTCGCCTGTAAGACTGAGCACTGCAGCAGGTGACTTGTTCTATTCTCTCGAATTTCTCAAATCGACCTTGTACATTTAAGTGGTTTAAGAAAAATTTCTCCTATTCTCTTTTTAAAGCAACTTTTAAGAAAACATTGCCTTTTTGAGGGACAGAAAGGACAATGAAAAAGAAAATGAACATTAAGGCATATGACTGGGTTTGGACAACCTTTGCGTGCAGCGTGCGTCACAGATTGTGATCAAGCCACTTTTTCCGACTCTTGTTTTATTTTTTCTTAGCTATACTGCACCCTGAGAGAAGTTATGATTGCAGACAGACCTGTCACCTTTGCACTCTTCCACGGGCTTGTGAAGCCGAGATGCACTCTCACATCCTTTGGGTCAGTGATGTCGCCAAGAAGATCAAAGCCAATCCCGCGGTCAACTTGCGATTCTGGAGTTTTTATCTCTAGAAGAGTGATGATCGACTGTGGCTTCTGTTATCAAACAGGCGACAATTCATTTCCTAAAATTAGAGGAGTTATTTTTGGCTGATACATACCCAAACTTTTGGCAGGAAGTTATGCATTGTGCAAATGAAACGGAGATGTCTATTGTTCACTGATTGTACATTAAAAATATATTAAAACCTATCAGGGATATAAGCAGAAGTTAAAGTTATAAATTTTGATTTTATTTATGTAGCCGGGTGGTGGTTACGTAACACCCTGGCGTCCGCCCGACCGGCCCCTGAACTCCCTGTTAGTCGGCACGGCGTGGATAGCAGCATCTTGCACCTTACTGGTCGTCTGTTACTCAAGAGTGGGAAACAAAGGGTATCTGTGCAGGGAAGGGCCAAGGACTCACTGTCCGAGGCCACCGTAACCCTTTGACTTAATCTAGGTGCGACCAGGCTTCCCCAGTGAAGGGTAGGGCCAGTTAGAGTCATAAGGTGGTCAGGGCCGAGGGTCAGCGGGAGGCGAGAGCGAAAGGTCAGCGACAATGTGCGGGGAGCGTGGGTAACAAGAGCGAGACGCGACCAGTTCAGTCAGAGTTGATTGGAGTGCATTCATTCAGAGTGCGAGCTTCGAGTCAGTCGCTCGTCTTTTTAGCTGCTGTGCTCTCACAGTGACGTGGGGGAAAATAAAAGTTTCCATGTAGCTGTGAGGACGTCTTGTGTTGCTGTGTCCAGAGTGGAGGGATGATAGAGCCATTTCCACATTTAAGGAAGTAACAGGACCCGCTACCGCTCGACCCTGTTACATTTATTTGATAGGAAAATATGTAGGACAAAGGGTCAACAAAAATAGTCAAAAAAAAAAAAGAAATCACTATAAAATGAAATCACGAAATAAAAGACTGGCTGCAAAAAGAAAACAGAAAAAGGAAAAGATAAAGGGAAAATAAATAGGTTTAGCAGATTCCATCGATCACAGCTTCCTATATCCACTTACCTGAACGTATCTAGCCAGAAGACTATAGCTTGAGTGAGTGTCTGTCTTGTGCAACGTCACCGACAAAGCGAAAGGTCTATATGGCGTCCAGCCTGTCAGTGACCGGGGCACCTGTAGGTGTCCGCAGAGTTCAAGGCCGGTGATTCGCGCTGTGTAGGCGCCCGTGCACATCCTCCTTACGCCGGAGGTCAGCCCTGGTGGCTGAAGCGCCTCTTTGATCGAGTTATGAAGGAGCGCAAACTCTGACCTGCAAAAGTGCTCTGACGTGTCATATACTTCCGGATGTTATTGTCTGTACAGCAGAGGCATGAATGACAACAATTCTTTTCTTATCTTCTTCCTCCTCCTTATTTTTCTTATTTTTTCTCCACCTCCCCGTCATCGTCTCCCACAGCTTGTTCTAACACCGGTCTTATTAAGCCTTATCTTTCAACACGTGTAAGAACTTGGTTTGGTCTTGTGTGTGTTGCACTGCTGATATTTACTGTAATTAACGTTCATTATTGCATTACCTAACATCTACAATGTCCATCTGATCTTGAGGGACGTCCAGCTGCACTCTCAAAGACTGTCCTTTGTCTAGTATCACGTGACCCCCAAGGGTAGTGCTGGAGCGAGCCACGCCGGACATGATGAGACCCACCCGGGTCACCATGGCATCAATGGCCATAGTACCCGTCAGGCTCATAATTCCGCTGTTACAACACACACACACACACACACACACACACGCGCGCGCGCGCGCACACACACACACATTTCACGATCTTATTCTTGTCGATATCGTCTATGAAATTAAGCTTTTGTGAAATGGATACAAACCTCTATAAGAGAATCAAACCTTAGATTAAAGTCAACATAAAGTGTTAGCTATTTTGAGAAACACGCATATAATTATGATCGATGTACAGCGTGTTACCTTGCCCTGATGTTCCCCGAGATATGCAGGTCTCGTGGCCGGGCGGTTTGGACCTGAATGTCTAACTTCCCGGAGACTCGAAGCTCCACAGATGCCGAGCTGTTGAGGCCAAGGGTCAAAGGCAATCCAGACGAAGTAGGCACAGCAATGAGGATATCCGTCAAGATCTGACAAGGAAAACAATCATTTCATTTTTAGTTCACTTCACAAGTCTGCATTTTATCTGAATCAGTTCTGGGTATCAGGCCAAAAAATCAAATCACTTGTCAGTAGTTACGTTCTTGAAATAAGTACAGTGACCACCTTTGGTGTCCTAGAAAACGACACGACGAAGGAAAGCATTCTGGAGGGCAAAGCACTTACAAAACTTTGTGTGAAGGTGTGGTCCCCTTCCCCAGACAAGCTGCTCAAGGCGCTCATCCAGTTAAAGCCAAAAGGAAGTGCGCCCCGTGCAGGCGCTAGCTCCTGGGCTCGAAAGAACGCCACGTCTCTGTCCAGAAATCTCACATACCCAGAGGCGCTGGCCGTCTCCGCTTTGAAGGGCCTCTGGTGTATTAAACAAGATCACCAAGATCATTTTGTGTTAAATATGTGATGAGTTCATCATTTTAATGTATTTAAGGCTTGGTCTCATTCCTATTGCAGTGGTCTTCTGTGATATTCTTTTCCTCACGCAGAATTCAAGATTGAGGAGTGGACTGAAACGGTGTCCAAATACTGTATCGAGTATTGTGATATTGCAATTTCCCGCGGGTCTCGAAATTCCTCAGAAAAGCAAATCATTGTTCCTTTGGGAAGAATTCACATTTAACTGTAATTGTGGTGTCAAAAAACAAAATTAACAACAGGTCAACAGGTCGTTTTCATTCACGTGATGGAGACCAGTCAGCGGCGTTGGCCATTTTAGTTTTTATATGTCGCCCGAAGAAAAAGCTCAGAATTGAACGTGTGTGATTCCCATTTATTTTTTTCAAAGTTTGTTTTTATGTTACACAGTAGTTACAATGCAAACAAAAACAACAACAAAGAAAACCATATAACAACTAGACCATAAAAGGCGATCAAGTAGGGAGGGAGAGAGAAGTGCAACAGTTACTTTAAACAATTTAAACAAGTTAGGTAGCCATAAGACTTCATATCCGAAAACCTAATGTAGGATTCTCATTTACAATAAATGTCTAATGAAATGCTACACAAGAATCATCATAAGTACATTGTATTGGCTACCACCCCACCCCGCCTCTGATGTAGGACTGAGGGCCAAAATAAAAAAAAACAAAAGAGATATAAGGTATTGATCGCTAGTTACCCGGTCTCCACATACGATGTAATCGATAAAAAACGATTTTTTACTAGGGGACATCACTCCTATATGCCTATCTTTAAAACAAAGCGGGGCATTTCTATGGGCATTTCTGTCTCCCTTCTTTCGATAACAGCGCTTGTGAAGTTTACAAGCTGAAAAAGCTCTTGCAGCTGTTTTAAATGCGAAAACCACATTCAACTCACCCAGGTCATAATTGCCCACACACACGTTTGTGTGTGTTTGCATATATTTATATACATGTGAGTGTCAAACACACACATACACACACATATAATATTTAATGCGCACTCGGCGGCAATCGATAAATGACTTTCCATTAACCATGTACAACGAGTACACACTAAAGTTCCTAATCTGTCTCTGCACCCGGCTGTTTTTCAGTAACAGCTGTCTTGTAAAAAGATGCACGATCTTTTGTCACATTGCTTTTGGTGTCAGATATTTTATTGCAGCTCCTGAAACTAAAGATAGGCCTGGCTGGGAGCAAGGAACAAATTGCATGACGGACAAAAAGCTTGAGACGCCGGCAAGAAGACTGCCCAGGCTAGCGAAACGGCCGCGTCGGAGAAATCCCCCTTTGACTGACGTCAGATAAAAATCACGAAGTACGTTGAAGTTTTTGTTTTAGCAACCGTAATATTTCGGATTTTTACTTACCTAAATAGTAAATAAGATTTGAAAATCCTCAAAAGAGGTTTTACCTTAAACGAGGATCTGGCTCCAGGCAAATATGGCGAAATGAAAGTTTCGAGGAGAAATTCCAAGCCCTCGCCTCTAATCCCCGCTTCGAGCAAGTTCCATTTCTGTCCGAAAGCATCTACTGCTACGTTCAGGCTGGCAGATCTTGGTAGCCATGGCAAAGACGTATTTGAGGACCCTGAGGTCAGCAGGGAGAAGGGCAAGGACGAAGACGAAGGCCAAAGAACGTCTGCATCGACGTGAATGCCGAGTTCGTGATGGTCAGAGAAAAACGACGCTGAAAACAGAACAGACAAGGGGTAGGGGGTGGGGATGGGCACAAACTGTTCGGTGTCCTGTCGTGTATCATGTTCAAACCAAACCTGTCTATAAATAAGGTACTCAGTGTGGCACAATAGTTGCTGGCTTTATCAAAAAAATTTTATGAGTATCTCTACAAACTGTTCCGTGGTTCCGTAATATGTCGGTCTCCAAAGAAAAATGAATCGACTTTCCATCCAAAGTCAGTTATTTTAGTAAACACAAACTTTACTCATTTACGCTCGCTCGCGCACTCGCTCACTCTCTGGCACGGAACCAGAGGTGATACAAACAATCTTAGTATTACTTAATGATGTACCATAAATGTTTTTAGATGTCAGAAAGTTCTGGTCCTCCTTTTCCCAGGGAGAAAAATCTTCATCACTGAGGTAAGACGGTGCTTCCTGTCCCTGAGATCTGGCCTTCTTCAGCAGGTTAACCACGTGGCTTTTTACGAATGACCTGACCTGTTCATTCTTTTCTGCTGTCGTCATGGTATGCACAGCAGCCAGAAGTCTGGGAGTAGGGCACTGCATGATGACTAAATACGAAGCAATTCTTACTTCCCAGTCCTCGTTTAGGTCATGAAATATTCCTTCTGCTCTTGTCCTCTGAAAAAGTATAATAACCACGCATTTTTTCTACCCTTTGTATCGACAACGCTTTGCAGTTGCTTTAAGAATTTGCAAATACCTGGGTTATGAAGGAAATCCAATTAGTATGCTCCTCGTCAAACTTACAAGGATTATGATTAAAATATATCGATTCACCAAAGGTGTACGATAGAGAAAACTTATAAAAACTCAATTAACCAAAGGTGTACGATAGAGAAAACTTTTCTGCATCACCTTAAGCCACTTATCAACCAACTGTTAATAAATCCTTTTAAATTTTCTAGCTACGCAGGTGGAATAAGTGCGACAGTGTACCTAGAAATCTTTGTCTTTTAAGTTAAGTTATTGAAAAAACTATCACTTGAGAGCATAAAGATCTTGAAAAATATATACCGGATCAGAAAAAAATGGACAGGATTGATTGATTGATTGATTGATTGATTGATTGATTGATTGATTGATTGATTGATTGATACATGTGGTACATTGATTGATTGATACATGTGTTTGATTGATTGATTGATCGATCGATCGATCGATTGATTGATTGATTGATTGATTGATTGATTGATTGATTGATTGATTGATTGATTGATTGATTGATTGATACATGTGTCGACAGGGAAGATAGCATCTGTTAAGACTAAGAGACATTACTTACGTCGATGCTGCATGGCATGTGATAGAGCGCTTGAAGGGCAGCTAATCGCACTTCCAGAAAATATTTTCTCTTCACGCAGTTATCAAGCACGTCCTGCACATGCGCAGCTTGCCCCGCGTTACCGACAGCGCGCAGTCCCCGAACGATCTAAAGAGACGACAGCAAAACCTGCTGATTGTGAAACACCCAATGGGCAGCCTGCCACACTGTTTAAAAACTCGTGCAGACAGATATCAGTGTGTCGTCATAAAATTTATCCTACAGTATTCAATGTACTTGATAACGGTGGATGCTTGCTGTATATCCCCCTTCAAACAAACCAGTAGGTTTTTTCAATTAAGTACTGATGTCTATGTCTCCTCTGAAAACACACATCATAGCACAACTACTTTACTATCGGATGCACACAAAATAATAATAATATTAACAGTGTCTACACTGTGCAAAATCTTATTTTAAAAAATTCAAGGCGAACACACTCGCTCGCACATGTACACACGATGGTGCATAACCTTCGAGAAGATGGCGAGTTGTAACAAGGCATGATCGTCAATAGTTTTTTGACGAGTTCTAACAGGGGCTTGATCGTCAAAAGGCTGATGAGTTGTCACAAGCGCATGATCGTCAAGAAGTTGACGAATTGTAACAGGGACACGATCGTCAAGAGGATGAGTTGTAACAGAGGCACGATCGTCAAGAAGTTGACGAGTTGTAACAGAGGCATGATCGTCAAGAGGACGAGTTGTAATAGAGGCACGATCGTCAAGAAGTTGACGAGTTGTAACAGAGGCATGATCGTCAAGAGGTTGAAGAAGTGTAGAGTTGAAGTGTGCACCAGGTTGTAGAGAGGGGTTAGAAAGGGGGCGCACTACGTTGGAAACAAAGGCAATGAAGTTGATCCCTTTAATTGTGTGACTCAGATGAGAGTGGACTGGGAGACAAAGTGGCTGACGTCGAAGTTAGACAGCGACTGACATATCCTTTTGGTGTCGGGACGATCAGACATAAAAATGGATATTAAGATCGCTAAGAACGAGAAGTTTACCTGGGGAGAAGGCAGTAAGGGTCGGGAAATCAGTCAAAGTCGAAAAAACCGTGGAGGTGGTGAGTTTTTTTCTGAGAATCTTCAGAGCAGTTTCCACAAACCCAAAAGAGAAATGAGAGAAAGCTAGAGACTGGGAGAAGGACATCTGGGAATGGAGAGAATGTTTATAATAACAGCGTCTCCCCACCCGCACACGCGCGCGCGCAACCCTTCAACACAAAGAAGTACGAGGGATGGATGGAAGTATTGCCATTACTGACATCGCCACACTAGTGCCGCCATGTTCCAGTAATGAAGACAATGTCTCAATCACGCTCCACAAATCACATCAGTTTTAGTACAGACACATCATTACACATTTAACCGGTAAAAAGTTTTCGCGTAGGAATAATAACAATAATACAGGATGCAACAGCACCAAGTGATAGATTTTACTACCTTTTCCATTGTCATCTTGTCGACATCACAAGTAACTCCAATAAATCTCTTTAGCGCCAGCATAATCCCCGAAACCGAAGGATGAGATCCACAATCCTCACGACGCTGACAGTAGGTCTTAACCATGCTGGAGGTTGGCAACAAGGTGTCAAGGGTCAGTGGAGCAGAGTCTAGCAATGCCTGAAAGTCGAGCAATGATTCCCAAAGTTTCATGTTGACAAAATTCATCTGTACCTTTGGTTTTGTTTGTAATTACTGCCTGCATTCAGATCATTCTTGTCATCGACTCACCGTCTTTGCTTTTGTCATGTTTCTTTGTTTCTACTTTGTTTCTTTTATTTCCTTCTGTTATTTCTTCTTTCTTACTTCGTTTTTTTTTCTTTTTTCTTTCGTTATTCTTTTCTTTCTTTCGTTGTTTAATTTTTTGTTTCTTTCGTCTTTGCTCTCACCTGTCCGTTCTGTTTCATTGTACCATTAAAACAAAATGCGAAGTACCTTAGCATCATTCAACATGTTTTCTGTGACAGCCGGCAGTAAGCCTAGTGAAGTCAGCCAGAGCCGTGCCTGCAGACCACGGACATCCCCAGCAATGAGCAGCTTGCTCATGACTCGTACTGAATCCTCAGAGCCAGTCATTACAAGAGCATCCTGGACAGTTTTTCTGAAAGGTACTTTGGTGTTAGTAAATTTCTATTAACAAAATCATCCGAATGAAAGAAAGATCAGAAGAAACAGCAAATAATAAAGTAGAATAACAGAAGTCGTAAACAGAGACCCAAAGCATTCTACTCCATTGTGCTTTTACATCTATTTAGACCACGAGCATATGCACGCAAGCATGAAGGCACTTAAAACTAAATCTGGACACGAACCATTAAGAAATTTTCTTAGACGAATGTTTGGTCTGGTTCAGTGAAGCGGGACCCAAATATAGGCCTTTCGCCATCAGCCACTTAGAAGTTGGTCTTCTCTATGGTTAATTTACTCAGAGAACGCGAGAGGCGCTTTTTGAATGATTGTGAAAAGCTGCGCAGGAGGCGAGCGGTGTGGAAAGACAGTTGCCGGGAGCTGGAGAAGAAAGATTATGTAGAACGTGATGTTAATGGCAGAGTTCATAGCTTGCAGCAGACAAAAGACTGTCAACAGAGACCATACACTCCAGTGGCAGGTTCTTTAGCACTGATGGCACGAGGTGGGGTCAGGAAATCTTTGACAGCAAAGGTCTCGTGACAGCCAGAAGGCGAAAGACTATCTCCAATTTCCTATCGTTGGAGATATCCCGTGCATGCGCGTGGGTATGCATTTGCGTAGAAACAATGGATTTGCGCATCATTATTTGTGTTTGTGCGTGAGTGGCAGTGTTTGAAGGCGTGTGTAACGTGGGTGTGTGTGTGCGTGCGCTCGCGCTCGTGCTTTTAAGTGCCTGCATCTATCGGTGTGCATGTGCGTGCGCGTGTTCGTGTGCGTGCATGTGTGTGTGCGTGTGATAGTGTGCATGTTCCAAAAAAAAACTTAAACGTCACGCCCGCTGACATGGTCTTGGGCGATTTAAGGATGTATGTAGAGATTATAGCAAGGCGCCTGTCTCAACACTTTTTCACCAACCAAGTGAAAGATATCTATGCAAGTTCACCGTAACACAACATCAGCAGCTTATGTTAGACACCTGTCACAGAAGTTCTTCTGCCTGACGAGAATGACGACACTGCCCACGGCTACGAACATAGTGAGCTCTACTCACTAGCAGATGCCGGAACTGTGTGGAGAAGACCGTGCAGAAGATAATGTTGACGCTGGTGTTGAGAGCTTGCAAAAAATTAAAGCCAGACAAGACAGTAAGCACACACCGCGAGTCGCAGCCAAAATCAGTGTGGATGAAGCCCACACTGGCTGCTAGGGTCACAAGCTGGAAATGGTTCTGGCGAAATAAGACGATAAGACTGCAGAGAGATTTGCAGATAACAGCGAGGTTGACCCGTCTGTCATTGGATTTTGTTGGTCGTCGTTCCAGTGAGCTGGGGGGGGTGGCCCTCAGCCGGTGTAGGAAGATCAGGATCCGGATGAGTACGCGGCCACAGAGCTGCAGTGGAAATTCAGAGATGCTAGTGAGACTAATTTTCTCACTGACAACAGGTTGCCCTTTGGCAGTAATAAAGCACCATCACATTTTCATCGCCCTCTCACAGGTAGTATGTAGGTGTGTGTTGCGGAAGGGAGGCCGTGGGGTAGTAGCATTTATTGATGATTTTTTTGACGCTGCTCCCACCTATGCCGAGTGATAAGCATGGATGGTGACGGCGATAAAATTAATTAGAAATTTGGGGTTCTTGATATCTTGGGAGAGAGTTTTGAGGCCAACTCAAAAACATTAACTTCTCTGGCGTCGAAATGGACACAACGCAGTGCACTTCGTCCTCGGACAAGTGCAAGTTCGCAAGCCTTCATCTGCGAACGTAAGCAACCATCCAACACCTGCAGATGCCAACGTAAGCAACCATCCAAGGCTGCTGGTATCAAACGTCCAGACTACGGGCCCACAGAAAAAATACAGCTGAGTCGGCAGCAGGTATCTCCACCAGTCCGCCGGCTCACAAGCGGCAGAAAGACGTCACAACATCTCTCGGCCATGAATTCACATCCACTGATCAAACCAACAGGGGCTCACTGACTGACATGTACCGCTCTCCCACTACCTGATCAGGCAGGGCAAAGGGATTGGGTCATAGAGCCAGTGTAACGCCTCTCATGCGTCACTCGCGTTCGTACGACAACACTCTTCGACGTCAACGACAAAGTTTATTAAATGAAATAAAAATGAGTAATGGGCGGAGGAACGGCGGTTCATCTAAAATGCTACTTCTCTAATCTTGATAGTCTAGTGGTTTTCTCTCTTGGACCTGTCTCTCGAATAATGTCGCCTCCAGTTTCTATCTTGCCTATACCTTGCTTATCAGCTTATCATCTTCGCAGTCCTATTGACATGATCGGGGGATGACTTGTGGGTGACCGTCGTAACATAGAGCTAGTCTCCTCCCACATCTTACAGTTCGTATGATATCTGCAGCGGAGGGGACTGGTCGTCTTCCTGATACCAGCTGGCCATCTCGAGGAACATCTCGAGCATTACTGCTTTCCATCGGCCTTCCATCTCTTCACTGCTGCCCGGCCATACGTCGCTGCCAGAGGTTCTAACGGCGAGCAAACTTTCGCCATGGGGACGTTCGGCCGTCCTCTCCAAGCCTGTCCTCCCAGGCCCGTCCTGGGCCCATTCCTAGGCCCCACCTCTGGGTCCTCTCAAAGCCTGTGTGTCCCCTCCAAGCCTATCCTCCCAGGCCTGAGTTCCCTAAGTCGCCGGCAGTCCCGCATATATTGGGGGTAAGAGGCATCCGAAGTATTCTAACTAGCCTCTCCCACTAGCGCGTGTCCTGTCAACGCTCCTATTAGCTGCTCTCTGACAGCCAGATTTATGTTGTTGTTTCGGTCCTACTCGAGCGGGGTAATTGCGCCATTATCCTCAACGCTCGAGGTCGACCTTTCACTAAATTGGTCAACACCCCTGGGTTTCCCGATCATTCAGCCATCTTGGAAGTTGCTAATCGTAGACCGCCAATTACCTTCCACGATTAACAGGCCTCGCCTACCAGCTGTTTGCTTCATTTTCTATATCGTCTTTCGGGCTTCCCTGCAACACATGGCTACTCGCCATAGGTCAGTCCCATTAGGCAGCCAAGCCTTGTCTCTCGCCACATGACTAGTAGCGACCAATTTCATCGTTACCACGACTAATCTGTCTTCCAAATTTATACAAAATATACGTGCTATGTACGCACCAGACACGCGTATTGTTATATCCAGACATAAAAAAACATTAGAACATATGTCGCATGAACCACAGTTTTCTAGCTTCACGTGACACCAACAACGGCAAAACACAGTCCGGAGTCTCCTCTCACCTGATGAAACTAAGGCCTTTCCTGTAGTTCAAGAATCGCAGTCACACCCAGTGCGAGAATATCAACAAAACCAACAATGGTAATGTTGGTAGTAAGACACAACTGAAAGACAACTCTACACTCTTGCCTATACCAGTGTCTTATTTTAAATAGAAACGGCTGAACTCAAGACTTTGGTAGCAACACACACCTATTTTTGGGTTGATACTGTTGACGCGCCTTCAATTAGTTAATGTACCTGGGAGTGTAAAGGCTGTGCAGACTACAGAAACTGACTCAAAATAACCGTAATCATGCACAATAGACAAGGCTGGAGCAAACAAACTTTAAATTCTACCAACAAATGTAGACTAACGATTTCTCAAAACATCTTGAATAATAAGAACAATGAAAATGTTCAGGTAAATACAGTGTGGTTAGGTTGTAATATGCGGGGTAAAGGACATGAAGTGAGCAACAGCTTCGCCACTTCACGTCATGTTATATTAAGAACAACTATACTGTACAACATAATATTAAGACGTTTAAAGAAATCTTTTACTATAATAAGACTCCATGTCGCCGATAAGAAACCATAAGCAAGCACACAGCCATGTTGTCAACCTTGTCAAGACACATCCGACAATAACAATTTTATTATCGGATGTCAGAGCGCCTCCACCAGCAAAACATACATCTTACACACTCTGGGGTAAATTGTATTACAGAAAACATCGCTTTGGATTTTCTGCCAAACGATATGTAACTTTTTTCAACTACTCATTTACAACTGTATGAAACATTTATGAGCGAATCTGTCTGTCGTTAACAAGACCTCGTTAAACGCGAGTCTTTATGCTGGTTGCAAATTAGTGCAATTAATCAATGTATAGCCTCCTAGCTGTCTGAATTACAGTCAATTGCAAAGTGTATGGCCCAAGAAGTATGGCTAGGGGCTAATGTTATGGGCTGCGAAAACAGTTAAAGCTAACAACCGACAACGGCTGAAGCTAACTTAACATAAAATTATTTTAGATTCGTAAACTAACTGTTCGGTGTATCCTTGACAGTTAATATTTATTTGGGGTACAGAAGAGTTTAAGCTGTATGTCGACAGAGAGCTTGACCAAAATCACTAAAGATCATTGTTATCTGTCTCTGCACGAAGCTATAATCTCTTCCTCTCCCCGCACTAAGGTTTCCTTTGTTCTTCAAGTGTTGCAAGCATGCTGAGCCGATAGGGATGTTTCACGGCTAAAGGAGGAAGTCGACCATGATTGCGCCCCTTGTAATCTTATGACGCTAAGTACATGTGCGGATCATAGTTCTATATCTCCATGAAAACCAGTGACATGCAGATTAGGAAATTATCTGCTCTGAGAATTTTCCAGTTTTCTTACTGACCAAAAGTTACTGGTATCGTATAGTATGAAACAGTCTGCTTCCATACACTGGGGACTAAAGGACACTCAGTATTTTTATTTTATATTTTATCTGGTGTGCATAGGATCACACGAAAATATTGAAGTTGCCAGTGTTAAGGGGTGTGTGGATGTGGATACCGTAATATGTGAAGGGTTGCAAAAATACTATTGTCTAGATCTGTCAGTCCCACCAAGCCCTGCGAAGGATAACGCAGGGTATTTTTGCATGTACCCTGTGCATGTACACTTGTGTCAAAACGTACATTTTGATCTGTCTTGCTGACATACACAGGCACTGCAGGGCATTTTCTTTAGCACAGATGTTTTAAAAATGTCAATGTTTGTGTCTGTGCTCCACATGACATTTTTTTATAGAAACCAGCTTGGCAAAACTGTTAACTTTGGATATTGGTTAACATGGCTATTTAGGCACTGTAATAGCCCAACGGTTAGCGTTTCACTGAACAATATGGTTTGAATTTCATTAGCCTCCACCAGACTGCAGTGCCTGCATTTCTTCCGATACTGCAGTCGTTGTCACGAGTTGTGGTCTGGTGGGTCAAAGAGATTGCACCATACTTCTAGGTGTGACCCGTCCACAACCCTATTGCCTTAAATCCTTAATCCCTTTGTTCAAGCCGCCACCTAGCTCGCTCACGTCATCATCAGGTTAGGTGGTTAGGTGTCAGCGGGTCCCTGATTGCACTTCTAGTCAGCGTGGTGACTCTAGGGCGAATGGGCGAGGTGTTACTAACGCTAGGGGGGCATGGCTGGGAATGGGACCTTAGCCCTAGAGCAGGGGTCAGGGTGGCCAGGTGTGGGTGAGTTAAGCCGGGGGAGATTACGCATCAGAAGGAAGCTGTTAACGTGTATTGTCGACTACCAGGGCTTTGTTATAGCCAGGAGGTGTGAACCGCCAGGGGGGCGGGAAGCAGCTAGGGCCACACGAGGTACCCACAGTGGAGGGGGGTGACGTGTTCTTTGGTGGGGCTTCTGCTGTCTCTGTCCTGACTGGTTGGTGTATGTAGCCATATTGATGACCACGTGTATGTGAATGCAAGAATGTACAAATGAAAGGTTAGAATAAAAGGACTGGTTTAGAAGGCCAAGTTATCTTTTGCCAAATCTGCCTGTGGAAGATCGGCACATCTTTTGCCAAGACTCCTGCGAGAGGTATCTTGGCCAAATCTTCCACTGGAGATCTGCTGTGAAGAGACAGGTCTTGTGGGGAAATCTGCTGAAGGCTGATAGGTCGGGTAACTAAAACTATTTACTCGCCCGACACAGGGGTTTGCTTACCCCGGCAGGTCGGACAACTGGTTGTGTTAAGCTCTGAGGTGGAAGCACTATTCCTCTGATTTAACCAACCAATCAGAGGCCTGGTATTTGCTAAAGAAACAAACAAAAAGCAAACAGAAACTTACAGTGCCTTTTACATAGCTTGGACGCAAAGTTTTTGTTGTGATGGAGCTTATACAGGTCTTGTTATCGACAGGCAATTTCACTCGGACATATTGTATAAAGGTTTAAGCGTAAAATTGCAAAACATGTGGATATCCTTTAACATCATCTCTGTGTGTGTGTGCGCGCGTGCGTGCATGCGTGCGTGAGTGCGCGTGTGGGTGTGGTCATTTATGTGGGGTGTGTCGGTGAAATTACAAAAGTTACAATAATATTTCGGATAAGTTGTGCGAAAGATGTACTGGTGTCGAAGAAAACCCATCATCCCAAACGCGTGCTGGGAACCTGTCCGATTTATCTGTGTGGATGGCGGAGCGCAGGTACAAGCCCATCACACCGTGTTTACCTGAACATTGTCATTCTTCGTGTTGGTCAAGATGCTTTGAGAAATCGTGAGCCTACAATTCTTGCTACAGTTTGAAAAGTCTTTTGATCGAGACTTTGTCTCTTGTGCATAAAAACAGTTATTTTGAGACAATTACCTACTGTCGTTCTGCCCAGCTGTTACACTACCAGGTTATTATTAATTTATATTATTGACAGCATATCAATATTATCAACA
>SMGT01014453.1:352900-377319 GCA_004794575.1 Lanistes nyassanus
CTGTCTGGTGGTCTTCGTACACAGGCTGAGGGCCACTACCCGCAGCTCGCTGCAGCGACGACCATCAAAACCCAGCGACAGACGGCTCATCCTCGCTGTTATCTGCATGTCCGCCTGCACTCTCATCGCCTATACTGTCGGAATACCTGTTCAGCTTGTGATACTGGCAGCCAAAATTGGCTTCATCCACACCGACTTTAGCTGCAACCAGCGGTGTGTGTACATTGCTTTGTCGGTCTTCCTTCTTCTGCAAACTCTCAACTCCAGCGTCAACATCATCTTCTACACGGCCTTCTCTACACGGTTCCGACATCTGCTAGTGAGTAGAACTCACTAGCTTATTCGTGGCCTTGGACTATCTCTGAGCACGTCGTCATCCCACTCGCCAGGCAGAAGAACTGATGTGACAGATGTCTAACATCGAGTTCTGATGTGACAGGTGTCTGAAATTTACTTCTGATATGACAGGCGTCTAACATCGACTCCTGATGTGACAGGTGTCTAACATAAATTTATGATGTGACATGTGTCTAACATAAGCTGATTATGTGACAGGTTTCAACAATAGCTGCTGAATTATGGCGAATCAGTCTGCAGAGATGTGTAAGCATAGTGCTAAAACAGGGGTCTGTTATGATAATTTCTGAATACATTATTAAATCTCTCAACATATTTAGTGACTAAGGACTTTATGAAACAGATTTCAGCAAGTGTGAGGTGTTAGTAGTTTTCACCTGCATGGACACACACACACACACAAACATGCACAGGCGAACGGCATTAGCTATGGATAGTTGAGGAAGTGTTTGCTTTGAAGAAACCCTGCTTACTTGGACACCCAGTATGTCGGTATAAAATACCGGTATGGTAGTGAAATACCGAACTGTGTAGGGATGTGGGATTTTGCACGGGTACCTATCTCTACTTGTAATAGTTCGCGATAGCACAGTGTTGGCTGCTACACAAGCTGTATTTAATCCTCGTGTACCTGACCACGTTTGCTGAAATCGACGAAATTGTGTCCCGTTAAGAAAACCCTATAGAGATTGTATTAATCAAGAAACCCACAGTTTTAGTAAGCACTAGGTTTTACAGTGCAGCGTACAGTGTAGTTATAACTTCCATGAAACCTATGGGCTCGCATACATGTCAGGAAAGCAGAGAGAGGACTTCACCATTTAAGGTGTCCGCTTCCGAGGCGGGAGGTCGTTGGTTCGCATCCCGGCCAAGTCATACCTAAGACTTAAACATTTTCAATCTAGTAGCTACCCTGCCAGACGCCTGGCACTATAGGGAACACTACTAGGACAGGTTGGTCCGGTGTCAGTATAATGTGACTGGGTGGGACTGAGGCCCGTGTTGCGCCATCAGTCCCACGTGTGGCAGCACGTACACTTTGTCTAAGCAACACCGTGCCAGGCAGTAGGTAGCAAGTAGGTTAGTGACGGGCCTACAGTACAGTTTAGAAGAGAACATTCCATCTAAGACAGATCTGAGCCTGAACTTAACACTTAGCAGGCCAGACATAACTGGAAGGTCAGACACACCATTTTAAGTCGCGCAGCACTCAATAACTATATACAAAAGAGCCATAACTCCAAACTATGCATCGTCCACTAGGGTCCCCAAGCATGCACTTGCCCAACACAGCCACACGTGCAGACTGGAAAAGGTCAGCCCCAGACATTTAAGACTGTTATATAAACTCTAGTGGGGTTAGATAGGGGGAGATGGAAGAGGTGTGATAGCCTGAGAGACATGGAGATCTACTGAGTTTGTAAACCTGCCCGCCACTCGGATTCACACCCGACGATAAATAAAATTTTGATGGACCAAAAAAACCATGGGTCTGTGGAGTGTTGAAGGAAATAGTGGTGCATGTCTCTTCGTGGTGCCGCGATAATATAACATCGTCTTCGTGGTGCACGTGAACCCGTCCGTGGGTTCTTCAACATAACGTTACATGTCGCTTTCGTGGTGCCGCGACGCTCTACATAACTGTTCATTCTTCGTGGTGCGTGACTGAGACACAATGCTACAACATTCGACATAATTAATGACCACACCCACACTCACACCACACATATCCTTCAACAAACACAGAGGTTAAAGTATATCTGGACAAATTGGTGTAAATCTTTATGGAACATTTCTTAGTGGAATTGCCTGTCGATAACAAGACCTGTATAAACTCCATCACATTACTAAAAAATGTGCGTCAAAGCTGTATGTTTCTGGGTTTTTTGTTTAGCAAATATCAGGCTCTATGTATTTTGTGTCTTCTTTCTTTTGATACAAACTCTAATTTCTATACAGATTAATGTTTGTTGCAAGAAATTTCATGACCGTTATCCTGTGATTTTCGATCTAATTTCTGCTGCCACCTAGCGATGCCCTCGTAGCAGGCTGCACTCACCTTATATAACTAGATATGTAAGAGAGGAAAGCCACGTCAGTTTGCCAGAGGCCCTGTACCGTCACATTTCATTCAGCTTCGATCATCATCATCATCATCATCATCATCATCATCATCATCATCATCATCATCATCATCATCATCATCATCATCATCATCTTCTTCTTCTTCTTCTTCGTCGTCGTCGTCGTCGTCGTCATCGTCATTATCATCATTTCTCTCGTAGCCTTAGAGACACATTACTGACGACTTGGCAACCAATTCCACACAGTATTTTCATAATACTGACGATCTGTTCAGTAATGCCGGGACCTGCTCTAAATGTTGCTGCTCTTCTCCGATGATTTTTGGGCTTTCCGCTAGTCTGTTGAGTAGGATCTGCAACATAACTTTGGTTGGGTGGCTGATCGGGCTGACGTTGCAGTAGTTCTGGCATTGTTCCAATTGCAAGGGTCATTTTGGATAAGTGTGACCATCAACGACTGAGTCCTAAATGCGAGACATTTTCCTGTCTGCCAAATCTTGCTGCAGACGGCTGTGAGGCTTGGACCAGTACTTCGGAAATTTTGTTTACTCCAGATGGCTCCCCCTTTCTCAATGATTAGATTGCTGCCTCCACTTCCATTGAAGGAGGTCGTTCTGGCTGCTTGATTCTGGAATTCCAGGTGCACCTAGATCTCCTGTGACTCTGTGGTTAAACAAATTTGTGCAGTACTCTGTCCATCTACTGAAGATTTCCTGTTTTTGGTGGGACAATGTTCTGATTTGTTCTGGATGCTTGAGATTCGCCCTTGCCATGAACTTGTCGGGAGCTTAACCGTTGCCTTTTCGTATAATTTCTCTTCAAATTGTTTTCAATGTCTCTGCACTGCTCTGCAATCCATTGTCCATTTGGTTTTTTTCATCGCTCTTCTGACTTTGTTGTCTTCTTTGTATGTCGTTCATCCTTTTGCGTCTTTGTTTTTCAGTTCTCTTCGTTTGTCACAGAGAACAATGACGTCGGATGAGATCAAAGGCTTCTTGACTGGGCGATGTTTGCCTAAAATCTAACTGGCTGCTTCGGTCACTGCGGTGTTAAAGGTAGTGATCATGCAGTGTCCACATCCGTGTTGTCATCAGCACAAAGGAGGGTCAGAAACACACACAAACGCGCGCGCGCGCGCGCGCACGTACGCATGATTTCCCTTGCCAGCCACCTTTTAATGCGAGTTCACCCTGTCACAGAAGTTCCTCACCACGCCGGACTGTCCACTTCTCTCCGCTTGACCCTCTAAGTACCTGTTTTTTGTCTTTGCCTTCATCTGTTTCTACCTTGATCTTTGTCTCTATTTGTTTGTGTTGGTTTTGTCCTAAACTCTCAGCTGTCTGTGCCGTCTATCGTGTCTCGGTTCTGTTTTTGCTCACTCAATGTAATAAGCAAAAGATCAGAGATGAAAAAAAAAACCAACAGACCCGCTACTTCACGTCATGTTATATTAAGAACTATACTGTATAACATAATATTAAGACGTTTAAAGAAATCTTTTGCTATAACAACATTGCATGTCGCGGATAGCAAACTATAGTGAAGCATACAGCCATCTTGTCAACCTGGTCAAGACACACCTGAAACTAACAACTTTAATATCGCATGTCAGAACGCCTCCACCAGCAGATCATTAGTATACGACACTTTCAAAACTGACGTGTCTCACACAGCCTTGCGTAAACTGTATAAAAAGAAAAAAGGCGTTGTGGTTTTCTTTGGACACATCCCAGGTCTACCGCATCACAGATTTAAAATATATCATCGTAATTTTTTTACACCTCTCACCTTTCCCCAACCCAAAACAACTCGCGCGCGCGCGCACGCACACGCACACACACACGCACACGCGCGCGCGCGCGCACACACACACACACAGGGGGTATCCATAGTATAGACTAGGGCGGGGGAGGGAAAGGTCAATATGGGACGGCTTCAAAATGCAGGCGGTAGAACCCTGAAAGAGTCTGGGATTGGTGGCAGTAGCGTTTCATGCCTGCCATTCTAGAGACTACAGCGTGGGAAAGTCCAGCGCAGTCGCCGTGTGTTTTACGTTGGCTTTTCACAAGATGACTTTTATTACGTATTCGCAAATACTCTTTCTCCTTAAAAGATGTACGCCGTACACCTCGGTACGCGCGTGTTTTACCGGCAAAGGCGTGTGTTGCTTTGTCGATGTCGGCAATGTACATAAAGTGTTGTTTGTAGTGTAGAAGTTGTAGCGTGTCTGTGTATTTGTATGCACTACGAAGTTTAGGAAAGAGACAGGGGGGAGAATGCGTCTCGTCGAATTCAAACACATCTAGGTTGACGGAAAAACAATCTTCCAAGGCAGGAAGATCGTGAAACGTCAAGCCCGCAAAAGAAGAAGAAGAAGACAGGTTTTGATGAACGAGCCAGTGACGATACAACGCTTTGGTAGGCTTTTCCAAGGCGGACAAAGACGCTCCCCGTTTTAAAGCCAAAGCACGGAAAAAGCATTTGTTGTCTGTATAAGGAAAAGACTGTTTTTTAGATTAAGCAAATAATCTCGGGTAATTTGTGTGGACTTTTAGACGAGGAAAGAAAATTAGAGCCCCCTTTACAATCTTGCCTTGGGTCGGGTTGCATGGTCGTTGTTACGCCTGTTGATAGCCGTTAAGATGGACGTAGACTAAAAAAAAAAAAAAAAAAAAAAAAAAAGACGGACGGGACGTAACACATTTTCTTAGGACCGGAAGGACCGGATGGGTAGACCCGAAGTCGACCCAACCACTGTTCGCGCGATGTGTTTTGTTGTATGGACAGTTCTCTACAATCAGACGTACAAGTCTCTGTATCGATTCTCCGCACTCAACAGAGCCCAGAAAATCTTCAGTAAATGAACCACTCCCCCGTTTTATATTTTGACAAGCAGATTCAGATGTTCGTATACCACAGAACGCTTACGACTGAAGAATTTGAAGTGTTTAGAAACTTCCCAAGTCCTCTAAAAGTCTTTGTTTTAAAGATTTATGGCTGCTCGTTGCTGCTCTGGTATATTCTTCATTGTTAATTGAGAATATCTCTGGGTAATCTCATGGATACAAGTAATAATATTTTTTAACACCAATCACACATTACCAAAAAAGCATCCAACATTAACAAAGTTTGTATGAGCCATTCGGCTGCTTGTGATTTTTTTAAACTCCCTGTGTGAACACATCGGAAGTCGACCAGGAGAATAAATACAATTAAATGACAACACCCCTACGAATAACCAGCCACACACTGTGCACAGCTTCAGTCTGGTCACACATCTGGATGAGATGACAAAAGCATAGACTACGTCATAACAAAATATGTTCGAGACAAGCTTCGGAGAGGCAGATATCCTCCGTCCAAGTCTAGTACTGTCTAGTACTCTTGACAAATCAATTCATCTTCTGCAAGAGCCATTCTTAAATTGAAATGCCCGACAGTCTGCCAGCGTGTAACAGAGGCGACAATGTTTACCAGCATGAAGATGCTACTTGCGAATGCTTAAGACTGCTTTATCCCTTTTATGGGCCTGTTTATGTACACGAATATGAGAAATGGTTGTGAGCACATACCTACAAATACTTGCTCTTAAAGGACTGAAACAAGTTTTTAAATATTATTATAAGAAACATGTCTGTGCACTACTTTTCACAGAGTAAGAAAAATATATTTCTGCATGCCCATTCACCATAACTCAGCAATCACACCTTATGTTAAGACACCTGTCACACCAGAGGTCGATGTTAGACACCAGTCACACCAGTTCTTCTGGTTGATGAGGAGAACGACAACGTGATCAGAGAGCGTCCAAGGCCACGAACACGCTGAGCTCTACTCACTAGCAGATGTCGGAACTGTGTAGAGAAGAGCGCGTAGAAGACAATGTTGACGCTGGAGTTGAGAGTTTGCAGAAGAAGGAAGACAGCATCGACAGTCATAACACAATCCTGGTCGCAGCTAAACTCGATAGTGATCAGATCGATGTGGGCAGCTTGCGTCACGAGTTTGAAAGTTATTCCGACGGGATAGGCGATGAGAGTGCAGACAGATATGCAGATGACAGCGAGGTTCAGCCGTCTCTCGCTGGCCAAGCTGGGCTGTGATGGTCGTCGTTGCAGCGAGCTGCGTGTAATGGCCCTCAGCCTGTGTACGAAGCCCAGGAGGCAGACGTTGACGATCAGCAGGGCTGTCAGCGGCAGGATGAGGCCGATTATTTCTTTGAAAACAAAGAGAGCCCAACTTACGGACGGGTGGGATTCCAAGATCAGGATTACAACGATTTCCAGGCTCTCGAGTACACTGCACCAGATAACGGTACCCACGTGTATCACGTGCACCAGCCGGCGTGTCAGGATATTACGCACGTGCAGAGGCCTCGTCACAGCTAGCAAACGCGTAACCATGATGATCAAAGTCAGGTGCGCGGACATGAGCTGAGACAGTCCGATGGCAAAGACTAAAGCCGGATAAAAGTTCTTGATGGGGAGATGAATAGCTAAGGTCAGCAAGAACAGGTTGTCCCATACGCAAAGGAATTTGAATAGAAGTATGGTGGCGTTGTACCTTATCGCGGCCATCCACACAGCAAGGGCGGTCAGGTTTCCCAGCAGGCCCAGACACGCTAATGGCACGATGCCCGCTACGTGGATGTAGTAAGCCTCGGGACCCAAAGACCAAGATGAATTCTCTCCACCAGCAAGCTCAGCCTCCGGGTATTCAGTAGTGTTCATTTTAAATGCTAGTGAACTGGGCTCGTGTTCAGTAAGCGCCAACAGTCTAATAGACTGCACCAGATTGTGTACACAGTGCCAAGTGGCTAAAATCCGCTAGTCATTTTGCAGTCTTAAGCACTGGTCTAATTACCGCTTTAAAACATTCTGGCAAATGATACCGAGAATTCCGACAAGATAACGAACGTCAGTCTGTGCCCAGAAAGAGCTGCGCTCTGAGATGAAATAACACCACTTATGGTCATTCCACTGCCTCAAGTGATTACACCGCCCGTCACTTCCACAGTCGGCTGGCACGCCCTGCATAGGAAGGAACTGTGAAATAATATACTTAAAACTCTTTATATTACGCGACTTTCGAGTGTTGGAGATTCAAAGAGGCTGCCGGCTGCAGTATAAATGACTGACACGCACAAATTCGATGAAAAAAAACAAGTGACTGCTGTTTGTGGTAAATAAAAATAAAGAAAACTTTACCATGCAAAAATAGAGGAGAACGAAGACCAGGTTTCAGGGAACGGTCCCTTCTTCAGAGCGACAATAATCAGCTTTAGCGTGAATTAGACCTCAATCAATAGTCTGACAAGTTTTTTTAAATCTCTAAGGCATCTAAATCGAATACACACTGTCCAAGGTGTCGGGCTGGCAACAGAAAGGCAGTGGACTAGTCAGTAGGTCAGAAAATAGAAACAAGTAGGGGTCTAGTTTCACCTCCACGCCCGGTGTAAAGTTGATTGGATCTCAAGTTCGCACAGTCCTTTACAGTCCTCTACAGTCCTCTACAGTGAGACGTACAAGTCTCTGTCTCTATTCTCCCCACTCAGCAGTGCCCAGAAAATCCTCAGGTGAATGGACCACACAGCCATCTTATGTTTTGACAAGGAGATACAAATGTTCATATACCACAGCACGTTTACGACTAAGAGATTTGAGATGCATACAAACATAAAAAATTATACACAGTTCAAGGAGAAAGACCACCCTATCAAGATCATGGATAAAAACTATAATATTTGGAACAGTCATTGCATAATCCTTAATATGTGCGTATGTACACCGGTATAAAATAATGGTGCGCAAATCCATGCGCGCAGGCCACAATGTACTTTTTCACACTAAAACACCATGCCTGCGTATAGCCCCGCCCCACCAGATCTCAGTGTCACATGTCACCCCTAGGTTATCACCTGTCACTCTTAGTTTAGCCGGTTGCTCCTCCCCCTCCCGACACCTTGGATAGGTGGGCGCTACGTCATTAGCCCTATGTGACGGTGCGGGCCGTACCTTAACTTATTGGACAAACTTTTATGGTGATCTCGTAAAATGCAGATTTAATTGAGCACCACACCGGGCAATAACGCCAAGAGGTGGTATAGAGTGAAGTGCGGGTCGTAGTGTTGTCACAAGCTTCATTGTTGGTCGTGGAATGGCTTAGAATTGTGTATCGCAGAAATAGTTGTTCCAGTAGTGACGAGAGTAGGAGCTCTGTTGTCGGTCACTTACTGTATTTGTGTATAGAGCGAGATCATAGGCCGTTTGCAGTTTGATTTCCCCTCTGGAGTTTGATTATCTTGTTTGTCTGATACCACGTGGTAGTCCAGTAATTCTGGGAAGTCGAGTCCAATAAGTTAAGGTACGGCCCGCCACGTCACACTCAGTTCAAAAATGCCCTGAGTCACCACACATGCTAACAAAATTAAATAAATAAATAACACATTCGAGTTTGACGGCCAATGTTTCCACCAAATTAGTGGCGTGGTGATGGGAACCAACATGGATCCCCGTTATGCTTGCCTTTTCATGGGTTGGCTCGAATACAACATCCGCAACAACTACTCGGGCCCAAACCCAGAATTGTACAGACGCTACATCGACGACGGTCTCGGCGCCACTTCCCTCCCCGAGCCACAGTTACTGCAGTACATCCAGTACATACAACACTTCCACCCCTCCATTCGATACACCAGTACATCCAGTACATACAACACTTCCACCCATCCATTTGATACACCAGTACATCCAGTACATACAACACTTCCACCCCTCCATTCAATACACCAGTACATCCAGTACATACAACACTTCCACCCCTCCAGTCAATACACCAGTACAGCCAGTACATACAACACTTCCACCCCTCCATTGGATACACCAGTACATCCAGTACATACAACACTTCCACCCTCCACTGGATACACCAGCGCATCCAGTACATACAACACTTCCATTCTTCCATTCAATACACCAATACCATTTCATGCGCTTCTGTCACATTCCTCGACATGCAGAACGGCCACCTAGCAACCACCCTCCATTACAAGCCAACGGACTTACAATCCTACCTGGATTTCCACTCATCTCACCAACCCTCCACCCTACACAGCATACCCTACTCGCAGTTACTAAGACTCCGCAGATTATGTTCCAACGACACATACTTCCATGAACAGTCCGACAGAATGGTAGAGTTTTCCTCGCCGCAACTATCCTCCCAACCTTCTGCACCCTGCTAGACAGAAAGATACCGCTACACCACGTGCACTCACACTCCAACCCTCCCACCACCCCAGACGCACAAAACCACGACCGATCGCTGTCTTGACCCACCACCCCCACAGCCTACTGGTACGTAGGATCCTCCTCTCCAACTGGTACCTATTGTCCAAATTTGAAGCCCACCTCTTCTACAAGCCCCCCCCCCCTCCCCCGTACTAGCATCTCGGCGAGATAAGAACTTACGAGACCTACTAGTACATTCCGAACTTAAAGCACCCACCCCATCCACCCATCCTGCGGCTCTACCCTGTGCAGCGTCCCCCTACCTGAACACCGCCACTAAACTCCACACACCCAATACTACTTTCGTCATCAAGCGCTAACAGCAAAATCGTCTACGCCATCACGTGCACCCTCTGTCCCACCCTGTTCTACATCGATGAGACGGAACGCACTCTCAACACCCGCTTCACAGAACATCTGGCTGACACTAAACACCGCAGAAACACACCAGTTGCACGTTACTTCAGCACACCCCCACACACAGCCAACAACATGAGGGTTTGTGGTATCTGGAAAATGAAGGGCGATTTCAAAGACCGTAAAAACTACTTCATTACCCATTTGGCACCACGGCACCAAGAGGACTTAACCTCAACACTGACTCTGCCCTCCCTCCCTTCTCTCTGACCCCCTCACCCCTGCTTCCTTCTCTCTCTCTCTCTCTTCTACACCCACCCTCCACCTCTTTTTCTCTCCCCTCTCTCCCTCCCTTTCTTACTCTCTCACACATTAACGAGGGGGTGAGTGCAACTCAGGCAAATGGTAAGACGTGTATACAAAGGCTCTGTGAATTTTATCAAATTATACGAGTTATAAAGTATTGTTTACATCGGATTTCGGACTGGTTATTTACAGGTAAAAATGCCAGCAATACCTCTGATTTTCAGAGTGAAATGTGGAAGTTTCTTGTCAATTTTCATTGAGTTTATGTCGCGACGTTCGAAAAACAAGGTGGGGATCCATGCATTACCCTGTGTGGTCCGCATACCGGTGTCGTGGTAGGTTTGTTCCCATGGCAAATTTTCTTCTTCAATTTGATTGCATTATGTGGAGATGTGGAACCCAATCCTGGACCCCCTAAAACTGACAACCTTCGCCAAACTAGGCTAAATAGCAAGGGCGAAGGTGTTAGTCGACGAGACAGTGCGGGCAGGGAAATGATGAATTATAACGCGGCAGCTGCCAGTGAACCAGCCCTGCGAGACGTGATAGAAAAGCTGATGGTTATGGACACTAGTATTGACCAGAAGCTTGCAAATCCGGAAGCTACCATGGACAAGAGGCTGAGCAGCTTGAGAGATGAGATATCGGCAGCTTACTCTAGTGTGCGACAGGAGGTCAGTGTGTGAGAAGCAGGTACGAGGATGTGAAAGCAAGGATACGCTGGGGTTCGAAACTCACTGATTTTATCAACTGCACAAGAGGAGTAAAACAGGGTGATGTATGTAGCCCTATATTGTTTTGTTTATTCATAAATGAACTGGACATGGAAATTATTGATAGTGGTCGTCATGGTATTACCCTGGCACCGGATGTATTACAGCTGTTTATTCTTCTCTTTGCAGACGATATTGTTTTGTTGGCAGAAACAGTAGTTGGTCTACAGACACAGCTAAATGCCTTGGGGGTACTTTGGGGGTGAGCTTATGGAAGTGGTAAATGTTTATAAGTATCTTGGTGTGGTTTTTTTCAACAAAACTAAGTTTCAACTTTGCTTGTAATGACCTTGTGTCCAGAGCCAAGCGTGCACTTCTCTGCATTTTTGGGAAGCTATATAAATACCAGAAGCTATCACTCTCTGTTTTTATGAAACTCTTTGACACTCAAATTCAGTCCATTGTGCAGTATGGTGCAGAAGTGTGGGGGTTGAAATATGGTTTTGCTATAGAAAAGATTCACTTGTTTGCTTCGAAAAAATTCTTGGGGGTTGACAGGAGGACACCAAACGATCTTGTATATGGCGAATGTGGACGTTATCCTATTTATTTGAACTCGTATATACGTTGCCTTAGGTACTGGTTGAAGCTCACTAGAATGGAGGACCATCGATTGCCCTATAAAGCTTACAAAATGCTATTTATGTTGGACAGTAAAGGCAAAACTACCGTGGGTAACCCATGTCAGAAAATGTCTCTGCGAGTATGGTTTTTATTGTGTCTGGTTAAATCAAGGCGTTGGATGCACTAAAGCATTTCTGTCTTGCTTTAAACAAAGAATGATTGATGTACATTGGCAACGCTGGGATGAGCACATGCACGCAAGTGACATGTTTTCATCGTATTGTGAATTTAAAACAACATTTGAATCAGCAGCATATTTGACCATGAGTATGAATAGACATGTTATGAATGCATTGGTAAAATTTAGACTTGGTATTTATGGAATTTTAGAGCACAGAAACAGATATACGACCAATGGCACTGTGAATGTTTCTCGCTTGTGTCATACCGGTGTCGAAGACGAGCTGCATTTTGTTTGTGTTGCCCGACTCTAGAACCTCTGAGAAAAGACCTTATCCCTGTTAAATTCACAAGATTCCCATCAATGTTTAAGCTTGCTTTTTTGTTATCTGCTAGTAACAAAACTGTCGTTTGTAATTTTGCCGTATTTCTATACAAAGCTCAGAAGCTTTTAAAACATATAAGCTCATAAAAAAATTGCCGTGCGGGTATATTGGTTTGTGTATAGAATTTTATCCACTTTGTCACTGTACTTATTCACGTTGTGCAAACTTCCCCCTTCCAGAAGGGGCCCTGGCCTCGTTGGAATAAAAAAAATTTCGTTTCGTTTCGTTTCGTTTCACACATTAACGCCCTCTCACCCTCGCTTCTCTCTTTCCCCCCGCCCCCTCTCCACCCTTCCCTCCCGCTTTCCTACCCAGGTTGCGACTGGCTGTCCCTCTTTGGCCCCTCTTGGTCCCTGTCCCTTGGTCACGTTCCTGCAACCCAGTCTGCGCGCCACACATCGACCGCAGCTAAGTCTTCGTTTTTGTTTTTTGTCGTTTTTGTGTCGTCCCGAGGAAGGGGTAGTGCCCCGAAACATGTAGATTGTCTTTGTCTTTATCCTGTTCTAGCTTGGTTCACTTCCCTTGTTTTTAATCACTATACATGCTCTTAAGGGACTCGAGACCGAATTTTAAAATTATTATAAGACACTTGACTGTGCAATACTTTCTACTTAATAAGTAAAATATATTTCTACAAGCTCACTCACCATAACTCAAAATCAGGAGCTTTTGTTAGACATCGGTCAAAGAATAAGTCCATGTTAGATGTATGATGGAGTGGTGGTTAGACACAGGTCACAGAATAAGTCCATGTTAGATGTGTGATGGAGTGGTGGCTAAGTAAACCTTCATCTACTCTCTCTTTCTCCCTCTTTCTCTCCAGATATCACTGGACAAGGCATAGCGTGGGCATACACTAAGGAAATTTATTCGCGGCCGCCGCTGTTGCTGATCGCTAGACGGGAGTAACCTGATAGTTGTCTGATATTACAATCTTTCTCTCTCTCTCTTTCATTCTTATTCTCATTTTCTTGTATGTCTGGCTGAACCCGCTTTTATAGGGTGAGGGAGGGCTACTAAGGGGCCACCTCCCGGCTGTAGCAGCAGCTGGTCGGCTAATGCGCAGCAAGTATAAAATTTGAGTTTGTTTGCAGGTAAGGAAAATTAAATTAAAAAAAAACCAAAGAATGTGCATAGAAGGAAATGGAAATACGTGGCATATAGCGTGCTTTGCTCTTCCTGCTGGCATCATAGACAGTTTAGCAAAATCAGAAGAAGATAAAGATAATTCCGTCGAAATCCAGTTTTACTGCCTAGAAACTGATCTAGTCTATTAAGACGCTTATCGATAAAAACACCCTTGCAACTGATACCGAGAATTCCGACAACGAATGTCAATCTGTCCATAGGAAGAGCCGCCCACTGAACTCATTTAGCGCCAATGGCACATGATTTTACAAGACCCAAGCGTGTAACAAAGGCGACAGTCTTTATCAGTATAAAAATATTGTCTGAGATTTATTCCAAGTGCGTTTATTATCGATAAAGACTGCTTTATCTCTCATATGAGCGTTTGTATCTCCACGGGTATGATTAATCAATGTGTGTACAGATACTTGTGTGTAGGCGTATAACAACAAAGATCTCAGTTCTAAAATGCCCTCAGTATCTATACGTGATCTTAAAACCAGGGTAAATCCTTTGCACAAGCCTGCTCAGGCTCCGGTCATTCAACAGCGTTCATTTTAAGTGGCAGTGAGCTGAGCACGTGTTGCGCACTCGCCAACGCTCTACTGGACAGAGTCTGTACACAATGTCAGGTGCCTATTTTTAGTTTTGGTCAGGGATATTTAGTACGCCTTTAGTGTCCATAACAAAACCCCGCAGTTTTAAGCACTGGTCAGAAAAAAACATCCAGAAAATTGCGACAACGAATGTCTGCAGAAAAAGAGCTGGGCACTGAACTGAACGCTGAGCCTGAAATGATAGGATTATTTTGACCCTTCCCTGACTACGCCCTATATAAGAAGGATCTGCTATAATTAGCACTCTATAAAACATGTGACCTATGAGTGACAGAGATTAAAAGAGAAAGCTAGTGCTAAAGGCAATGATATAAATGGCTGACAGGCACCATCCCTCTCTTACTATCTGATTTTAACGTTTTCTGACTCTAATATCCTCTTTCCTTTAGCTTGAAATTGCAAAGCAGGGTCTTATTTTCAGTTTTAAAAAAAGAAAACCGATCAGAACTTGCGCCGAGCAGTCTCGTTTTGCTGCAATGTCAGTAAGTTAAAAACCTGTCACCTCAGCCCTCAGCCAACGGTGCCTAGAGTGACGCCTGAGAGTTGTCCGACAATAGCCTTTACCACATGAATCGCAAACAGTGGAGGCGGCCCTTTAAAATAGTGATAACGAGTGGGGTGCTTTAAAGTAATACAGATGATCGTGGGTTCGGTTCCCGTGTCTGGCAGTTCTTTCTCTGCATGTGCCACCTGTTTACAGGACAAGTCGCCGGGGGCTTCGATGATCTGGGCAGAATCTAAACATAGAGTGTCAGTTTGAAAACAAAGCCCTTCGTAACATGTTTTGCAAACTTGACCAACAGTCCTTTTACAAATCCTGAGTTGCCCGCCAGTTCGTATAGAAATGGTTTGGTGCTTTTCAGAAATGCATGTAAGGCCTCAGTTTAGTAACGACATGACAGTAAAACGATTATGTAACAACAGGGATAGACTGGACGCCACATGAAGGCAGAAGCGGTTCTGTATAATGAGTAATGTCTCGAATGAAGGAAAGCACTTTATATTGCATCCATACCACTGTAAATTTCTCTGTATCGTCGTATATCGCCGGATTAAAGGTTTGTACATTTTCTAAAAACAGGTCGAGTACAGGCAAATTTCTATAATTCCTGATCCTCACTGTACCGCCTCAGAGTTCGGAGCCACATGTTTCCACCAAAATCTTTTGAACGTGTAGGTCTTTCAACAAGATCAATCCTGATTTTGAACCATATCTTAGTTGTCAAACAAAATCGTTTTCCCAGGTGTACGCGACAGACAGGCCTTTCTCCTCACTTTGGTTATTAGTGTAGACATGTTTAGCTGTGTCCAACAGATTCTTGAAAGCTCTCATAATGCACACCCATCGATACCATGGTCGTCGGAGAGCAACTTTGTATTATGTGGGCGACAGTGACGGAATAAAGAAATGGTAGAAAGACGAGAGGAACAATAAAATTATAAAACATCTTTATCTAAATAGTAAGCTTCACTCTGATGTTTAAAAGAATAAACAAACTTACCTGACATATGTAATGTTAGGACACAGCGAGATCCCAGAGACAGATTCATAGAGATTTTTCAGTGAGGACAAATCAAGCTGGCGCATGCGTGTGACAAGCTCCCAGAAGTCTCTTGAGGTTTCCGGTTGGAATCCATTCACAGAATGTTGACAAAAGCGGTGGAGGATTTGCTCAATATTTTCCATCGCGGTTTCCTTGTTCAGTAGGTCAGTTTCCACTGGTTCGAACTGCAGGCTCAGTCTTCTAGTAAAACCTTAGAGATAACAGGTATAATTGTATTCATACGTCAGAATTAAACGTGTAGATACCCGATTGATAAACGTGAAGATACCCGATTGGTATATATATATAGATAGAGAGAGACAGAGATGACAAGGAGGAAGAAAGGAGAGAGACAGAGGCATACAGAGACAGAGACATAGAGACAGGACAAGAGAGAGGGGAAGACAGGTCGCGTTGTGCTTCCTGCAGCCTTCACTGTGTACTCACGAGGCTGTGCTGCAGACATTGCACTGTGACGTAAAAACCGGATGTCCTGAGAGGTTGTAGAGACTGCGCCGCCCTCTTCTTCGCCTGCTTGTAGAGGCCGGAAGTGACGTCGCTCCGAGCACAAGATCCTGTGTAGAAGGCCAGTGCTGTCTATGGTTTGCTTGCACTGCTGGCTGCTCATTAGCGGAGAAACAGACTTGGGCTGTGCGTGCCAGTAATAAACAAATGCATTTGATAACTTAACATGTTGTTAGCAAACAGTGGGCTCCACACATAACTGGAAACATATAAATCGTTCATTTTCTCGGTGTTCGTTTACACGTTGGTACATACTGCTAGTGTTTACAGCAAGCAGAAGAATAACGGGCCAGCAAATGGTGGGTAGACTGTTTGGCAAACAAGAAAGGACAGATGGGCTGACAGACAGATGGATGGATGGGAGGGTGGTTGGTGGGTGGATGGACTGATGAGTAGTAAGTGGTGCATCGTGGATCGATGTTTGGTTTGACGAAGGGCTGGATGGACAGAAGAAGGAATTTTTCACACCATGAGCTCTAATTGGCTTGGTATTTCTTCAAAATGTGGACACTAACTACACTTATTATAAATTAACAAAGTTAACTTAAAATGTTTTCATAAAATGCCACAGAGTGGGTGCTTTCTTTTTTCTCTTTTCTTTCCTTCTTTCTATTTCGTTCCTTCGCGTGGTCTTTTTTTCTTTTTATATGGGTTAGCGTTTTCTGTAGGAGCAGTAGTGGTGTGTCCCTGTTAAGCATGACGCTTGACCTTGAAATCATGTATTGAGCCACTGAAGCCTGCGGTGACTCCGTAAGTTTGTGAGCAGCTGCTGATGTCTCTGATTTTCATCACCGTGCTGTTCTGCCTCCCGCTCTCCAGAACTGTATATGACGTACTGCACTGTCCGTAGATGTCCGTCTGAAGCCAACGAAGACAGACGTTTCAGTCAAAGCATGAGCAATAGGCAACGACTGTTTACCTAAAATCGTAACATCAGTCTGTTATCACCAGGTTGTACAGTAGAGGCAAGAAACAACTAAAGTCTAAACATTGAATTAACTGAAGTCGTGTTTATCATTTTGATATACAATACGACCAGCGAAGCAACTTGCCTTTGAAACGATACTAACTGCGCGCACTGATATATTAAACACAGTTGTTCTGTAAAGAAACGAACGCGTAGAGAATTAACCCCTCAACAAACCTATCAACCTTCTTCCAAAGTTGTAGGAATGAGGTTATCCCATCACAAATATTTTTCCTTGTAACTCACTTAAACAGGTACGAAAGTACATTACTGTCTGTTAAAATTATAATTCAAGCAATGCAAATACGCAAGCAACAGCGCTTTCTTTGCCTTCTGGTGATCTTTGGTCCTCCAGTTCGAAAAAACTAGGGGGCCTACTATCGGCATTTGTTTCTCGTCCAATAGTTAGACACTGAAAGCCACATGGTGCTAATAAATTTACCTCGTCGACTTCTTCGTCAGCAGAAAGGTTCTTCATTGAGTTTTGGAACGCAGACAAAAACCCTCGTTTAATATTCAACGTCCACGTAGTTTCGTCTTCCGTAGGACATATGTCAGGAATGCGGCCGTCTTGGAAGGAAAACCGCAGTGGGGTTCGTTCCAACTCTACCCGAAAGTCATGTGACTTGTCTGATTTTCGCATGGACCCTTGGGACGTTGGATCGGACTCTATAATCATCACATCACGAAACTGGGGAGATATAAACACAAATACTTCTAAATATTATTTCTAAGTTAATGTGTCAAATTTATTACGTCAATCATTTTTCAAAACAAAGTTTAGAAGGCTGATCTTAAGTGGATGTCTTTCGTGGAATAAACTTTGGCGTTCTCAGCCCTGCACGCCTAAACACGAGAACGCCCGACATTGGTGAGCAGTTTTATGACGTAGACCAGCAGATCGATGATTTTATATTCAAACATTAAATATTGTCTTCGTGCTATTAAAAACCTTGACGGTCTCTGTGATCTCTGTTTGTTTGTTTCTGTTTGTTTATTTGTGTCTCTTTTTTTTTGTTCTGTTTTGTTCGTTTTTATCCTCCAGATTTTGGTTTACGGAGAATATAGTGAGCTTTCTTGCTAAATCCAGTACGTGTTAGGGTTGATAAAGAACGCGGATGTTTCCACAACTTGTCCTGCGATCTGTCTTGTATAAAGGACTTTTGGCCGCTTTACAATCACGTAACACGAAGTGCAACAGAAGTTTGTGCCGGTATTGTGAAATGCTGAAAACAACTGGCGGGCCTACATGTCGTGAAATGGAGGGCTGAGACTGTCAAATTTTTGTCCCAGGAAGGAGCGCCCGATTAAGTTCCGCCTTAAAGACTAACGATGGTCGTGGGCCACACCTGGTGTCTGCCGTACATCTGACTTCCCACTAAATCAAAGCAAGGCTTATTGTTAACGAAAAATGACGTGGCATAATATACAATACATTCAAGACGAAGTCGCAGTGAGTGATGACGTAGATGCGGGCTGTGCCAGTGACGACAAGACGTGTAGCAGATGTAGGTGTACTTAGGAAAAACGTGGCTGCCTCTGCTCTGTAGCTAAACTCGTACCCTGAGTTCCGTTCAAAGTAGAACTTGAGCTGCTTGGGGACTGGAACGAGATGAGACGGTATTTATGACGAGGTTTTTTCAGTTTTGAGCTACAAATGTCTGTCTGCAAGTGTGTCCGTTCCTCTATCTGCCTCTCCCCTTCCCCATACCTGTGTTTCCGACCGCTTTTACTTTCCGTGACCTTTAGTGTGCACGCAGAGGGACGCAACCTGGCGAGTCTTTAAAAAAACCTTCAGTAACACGTTTTCTCAGCAGTGTTTATCAGTGACGCTGGTACAGCGTACAAAAATAAATCTGTTATGTTTATGCAATTCTTGCTTTCCGCATACTGCACAAATTTGTAAATTGATATAGAACAGGCCAAGTCTAAGCACAGAAGCCCCGAAATCGTAACGCCATGTCAGGTATTCTGTATTCTTTCACCATCAGGGGGTAATCAGAGAAACGACAAAACATATCGAGGGTAAAGGACAATCGTTGTTCACCCAGCGTGGCACTACACCACGAACAATTCACATAGAGAACAAATTTCACTGTGCAAAGTGATAGTGATCTAGAACACTCACACACTCGAGTATAAACATTCATGCAAATACGCACGCACATGTACTTTTTGTACTCTCTCCTTTTCTCTTTCCCTCCCTCCCGTGCACACACGCTAGACACTTCGAGACCATACGCGCATACACAAACCACACACAAGTATATGTGTTTAACGCACTGTATTAATATTTTAACAAAGGAAGAACTTCAGAACCTACCATTGCATTGCCTGGAACAATACACTGGTTTTTGTTTCGGAGCTGTAGGAATGGCTACTGACGCTGTGCGGCGATCAATAAACATAACAATGGCAGATAATTTTCATTAATACTGCAAACATTGCGTAGGTAGATAGATAAGCTATTTATAAAAAAAAACATTCCCATTCAAGTTCTTTTTCCACTTCCCCTCACCTTTGAACTTCCCTCCATTCTCAGTCTTTTCTCTCCCTTTCTTTCTCTGTGTGTGTGTGTCTCTCTCTCTCTCTTTCTGTGTCTGTTTCTGTCTGTTTCTGTCTCTCTCTCTCTGTCTGTCTGGCTGGCTGGTTGGCTGGCTGTCTCTCTGTTTTTCTGAATCAGTCCATCAGTCCTTCTCTCTGTTTCTGTCTCTCTCTCTCTCTCTGTCTCTCTCTGTCTTTCTGTCTCTCTCTGTCTCTGTCTCTCTCGCTCTCCGTGTTTCGCTCTTTAGCTCACTATTAACATGCCACACAACTTTAACGCCATGGATACAAAGCTCAAACACAAAACACAACAACAAAAGTAAGGACTTCTACCTGCTGATGCTAGGTGGAAGAAGATGAAAAGTCCAAAAACTAACATACATTTCGTGTTCTCTACATCCATTATTCAGTCACCGTAAGCTTCGACCTTCTTTGTTAACGCTGACCTGACACAGATGAAAATTAAATCACTCTGTTTTAGGAAGGTATGAACACACAGAAAGACATACACAAATGTACAAATAGTTGTATGTGCGTGCGTGAATATGTGTGTACTCACAGGTATAGTTACAAAAGCAGTGTTTATCCTGACACACGCACTGTACATCTACACACATAAGCCCGCAAGCTGATGTACACACCTTCGTGTGTGTAGGTGACGGAGTTTGTGAATGGGTGGGGGGAGGGAGAATAATCAGAAAGAGAGAGATAAGAGACGGAGAGTGGGGTAGCCTAGGTCAGAAAGACAAAATTGTAATTGTTATCATCTCAGTACTTAACAAAGCCCCAACAAAGTCATTTCAGTCATCACGTCAGATCATCAGCGTTTGACCCACACTAGAGAGGAGCGTTAGATTACAACCTACCTGATTCTCTCCCACTTTGCCTGTCGCCAATAAGCGACAACACCACGACGCAGACGATAATAATGCCAAAAACGACAGCGATGTCATTAGATGTTCCCTGAGCTGCCCCCGCTTGCTTTGCGCATGCGTGTCCATCCCACTGGACCTTTCTTCTCGCGACAAAGTCGGTCTGGGACGAAACGGCTAACGTGCCAGTGAGCCAGCACCCAGCAGTTTTATCTACCAGCAGCCATAGAAAGTAGCGATAACCTATTCTACGGGGTCAGCTCCTCTTGTCGCATCACGTGGCAAGGTATCGTCCACGCATGCCCGCATTCCCAGCTGTCCGTGTGATACGGGTCTAAGATCAGATTTGAAATAAATATCGACTCACGATAACATAGTGGGTGAAAGCCACGGACCTTCATACACCTGGATAGCTGGCTCAGCTGCGCGCGAGAGAGGGACTATAGCACTGACTGCCGAAGCTGGTCATTCTCAAAAGTGTATGGATTACTCACTTCCAGTTTGTTCGGTAAACATGGAGTCGACAGTCGATGCGATTCTCTTGGTGAGTAAAGTAATTAAATTTATCCACATCTTATTGTTCGTATGACTCGTTTCTGCTTTTTATATTACAGTATTATACTGTCTACAAATAAACAAAATGATGTGGTCTCACTCGACTTGCACAACAAATAAGCAGACTTTCAATAACCTCACTTACTGACCGCAACTAGATAGTCTAATTCTCAGGTAGAAACTCGAGCTTGGTCACCTACACATTGGAAACGAGTGTGAGATGACACTAGTTGTTAAAATTTTTTCTTTTTTTTTATTTTGTAAAGGAATAATTTTGTCTAGCCCGTGTATCACTACATCACAATGCTAAATAAAAGTAAAGTTTTGTTCTTTATATTTTATTCAGAATCAAAGGCTGAAATAAAAGTCTCATTTCATTAGGCCTGTTAGTATTAAGTATTATTTATAAGTTGGATATTCACACAAATAATATTCACAGGCTTCTGATGATTTTGATGATTTGGAAAGCATCCCTGTACCAAATCATCACAAAGATGCAGAGATGTTAATTTGGTGAGTGTTGTGTATAATTTGAATTAGGTGTATTAGAAAACTTTAAACTGTTTGCATTCATTTTTACTTTCACACATAATCTGGAAAGAAATAAGATGTTTACAAAATGTATTCAGTTTCGAACTAATTTATTGCCAACTTATAAAAAAAAACACTGCGCAATGGTAAAATGTTTTACAAGTTTTTCATTTGTTTCTCATTATACAATTACTGGGCAATAAAGTTATCCCTATCAGTATATGTATGACCACTTACAGGAGGGACTTACCCACTTTTTAGCATGTTTATACTTAATTTTATCTGCAGGTGAACATGAAAATGGTGGAGGATGTATGCTCATCATTACCAGACAACTGCATTTAAGTAAAAGACAGACAATTTTTTCAGAGCGTACCAAGTGAGTAGGCAATTCTTTTATGACCATGTACTTAATAAGCTTTTGTTTGTATGCTTTTGTTTATCCACTTTTATGTGTGAGAGAGAGAGAGAGAAATGCATTTGCATGCAACAAGAGGATTATTACTTGTAGTAATAAGTGCACAGCAAAGCAGACTGAGCTATCAGTTTTCATTTTACTTTTTATTTTCCTTTTGTTCTTTAATCACACATAAATAACACTCCTTTTTCAGCTGGAAGAGGTGCAGTTCTTGACTACGTGTCTAGTCCCTAAAAGCAAGTTCATCCATACATGCAAAGAGCAGGCATGGAGAAGATATTACAATTATTATTTAGAGCATATGCACTCACTCACTCAATTGACTAATTCTGTTAAAGCCACAGCATGGGTCTGTCTGCAATTATTTGAACGAATTCTGCAAGAAAACTATCCACTTTGTTCCGAAAGCAATGAAGAGGTGAACCAGTGTGATGAAAGAATCGAGCAGACCAAAGACATTCTAAATTACATTGGTGGGATTCATTTCAGTCTCTGCTCTGATGCTGACGACTACTTTCCATGGGGACTCCAGTGTCAATCCCACTTGTTTGCAGTTGGCAGAGTTTTCTTTTACAATCCAAGGATCTTTCACCCTACACAGATCCTTTCTTATGTCCTGGAAATTCCAATAGCACACAAGCTCTGGTTCTGGTGGACGTTCTCTGAAAGTCTGTAGAAGAAAATGACAAATAAAAAAAATAGATACTGAACATAATATTATTTTTGCTGGAAATTATTTGTTTTCCCCCCTGTGTGTATATATATATATATCACAACATCATCAAAACTTAACATTCTTATTTTAAACAACTGTTAGCTCTGAATATATTGATAAAATCTGATCAGCCAAAATAATGCAACTTACTGGTGCTGGTCTTGAAACTGTTTTGGGTAATTCTATAGATTTTAGTGGAATCCACCAAGTAGGCATATTCCACATAACAAATCCTGAACATTTTCCAGAAGGACCTGAAAAATAAAAACATTTAATTTAGGTGTCTAATTACTAGAGAAAATAAACAAAATGAAACATCATAAAGTAATTAACATATAAAATACTGTTTATTTGTGGAAAGTAAAGAATTATGTTTAACAGCACAGGTTATAAATCATATTTTGGTTGTAAAGTGTAAGCATATCTATATAAAACTATGTGCCTTCTTTCTATTCATAGAATACTTCTTTAGCAATCAGTTTTATTGTAAATTTTCAAACAATATTAACATATTCATAAAAATGGAAGCAGCCTTTGTTTTAATAAATCTTTATTGCACCATTGTGCATAGCATAATCCACCCTTTTTGGGGGGTTACTGTTTTATTGTTAAATATTGGAGCTGATGTGGGAGCGTAAAGTACATTTTAATGTTTGATGGAATTTTGATAATATTATCACCGAAATGTAGTTCTCTTTATGACTTCTATCTGCAAACAGGCGTGATAGACTTACTATTTGGGAAGGGGGAGAGGGAACATGGAAAACAAAAAAACAAATACATGTATACAAAAATATAATTGTGAACATTAGTAATAACAAAAATTCGGCCGTGATAAAACATACCATATTTAATGCAGCCGTCTTCAAAGTACCTCGAAAAAATCCTGGCTTCGTCCGGATTAAAACTGCCGTCCACACGATTAACTCTGGCAATCAGAGCAGCCCTCCATTTATTTATCTTGCTCCTTGCTCACAGTGCTCTCGGGAGTTTTGGAAAAGACAGACCTCTGCAGGCTGCATGTCACATGTCACTCCTAGGTTATCACCTGTCACTCTTAGTTTAGCCTGCTCGCTCCTCCCCCTCCGCACACCTTGGTAGGGAACGCTACGTCATTAGCCATGACAGGCTGATAGCTCCACCCAAACCTGGCCAGAACTGGTTTGAACTAGAATAAGGTGGTTCCTGGAAAGGCAGTGCAGAAGGACACAGGGTACTTAAGCTTTGGACATTTGAGGGGGACACACGAGAGGACAGGACATGTTAATGTAGGAGGAACACAAGAAGCGGACACGTGTAGACCCACGGACCTCTGCCCCTCGCCATCTTAGCCAGGACGACAGAGCAGCAGCTAGCTATCACGCTGAGTACACTGGAATACACTGGAAGTATTTCGCCGACTACGAGACAGACTAGTAAGTGACTGTTTACTGTGCCTTATAAGTTAAGGGCTGCTCTTACCATATTTGTGTACTGAGCGGGATCATAGGCCGTTTTGCAATTTGATTTCCCCTCTGGAGTTTGATTATCTTCTTTGTCTGATACCTCGTGGTTTGACGTAATCAGGCAGCGTCTTACCCTAGACACGAGCACGGTGATTCTCTGTAAATAATCTGTAGATATATTTGATGTTGTCGAGTCAGTTAGTGTTTGAAATATATGTTGAATAACGGCTCGCTGCAGTTGTGTGTTTTACGAGGGTGGGGG
>SMGT01014453.1:390188-420742 GCA_004794575.1 Lanistes nyassanus
GATTTGATTATTTCCTTTGTCTGTTGCACGTGGTATGACCTCATCAGGCAGCGTCTTACCCTAGACACGAGCACGGTGATTCTTTGTAAATATTTTGTAGATATTTGATGTTGTCGAGCCAGTTAGTGTTTTGAAATATATGCTGAATAACAGTTCGCTGCAGTTGAGTGTTTTACGAGGGTGGGGGCTCTTGAGCTAGTAGTGTTTTGCCTGTGAGAGACTGAGCGAGCGTGTCGAAGTATGAGAATCTTTTCCCTCGGAAGATTGCTCTAGTTGTTCACATTATTTCACAGCATCGTCACCCGTTGGTTTAGAAACCACTGACCTAAAGCAGTAAAGGTTTTGGTGACGATTGCTAAATTAAATCTACATTTACAAGATCACCATAAACGTTGTCCAGTAATTCTGGATAAGTCGAGTCCAATAAGATAAGGTACCTCCCGCCGTGACAATGACAGGTGTCTAATATCCACTCCTGATGTGACAGGTGTCTAACATAAATTTATGATGTGACATGTGTCTAACATAAGCTGATTATGGGATGGGTTTTAACAACAGCTGCTGAATTATGGTGAATCAGTCTGCAGAGATGCGTAAGCATAGTGTTAAAACAGGGGTCTGTTATGATAATTTCTGAATACATTATTAAATCTCTCAACATATTTAGTGACTAAGGACTTTATGAAACATAGATATCAGCAAGTGTGAGGTGTTAGTAGTTATCACCTGCATGGACACACACACACACACAAACACGCACATGCGAACGGCATTAGCTATGGGTAGTTGACGAAGTGTTTGCTTTGAAGAAACCCTGCTTACTTGGACACCCAGTATGTCGGTATAAAATACCGGTATGGTAGTGAAATACCGAACTGTGTAGGGATGTGGGATTTTGCACGGGTACCTATCTCTACTTGTAATAGTTCGCGATAGCACAGTGTTGGCTGCTACACAGGCTGTATTTAATCCTCGTGTACCTGACCACGTTTGCTGAAATCGACGAAATTTTGTCCGGTTAAGACAAACCTAAAGAGATTGTATTAATCACGAAACCCGCAGTTTTAGTAAGCACTAGGTTTTATAGTGCAGCGTACAGTGTAGTTATAACTTCCATGAAACCTATGGGCTCGCATACATGTCAGGAAAGCAGAGAGAGGACTTCACCATTTAAGGCGTCCGCTTCCGAGGCGGGAGGTCGTTGGTTCGCATCCCGGCCAAGTCAAACCTAAGACTTAAACATTGTCAATCTAGTAGCTGCCATGCCAGACGCCTGGCACTATAGGGAACAATTCTAGGACTGGTTGGCCTGGTGTCAGTATAATGTGACTGGCTGGGACTGAGGCCCGTGTTGCGCCATCAGCCCCACGTGTGGCAGCACGTACACTTTGTCTAAGCAACACCGTGCCAGGCAGTAGGTAGCAAGTAGGTTAGTGACGGGCCTACAGTACAGTTTAGAAGAGAACATTCCATCTAAGACAGATCTGAGCCTGAACTTAACACTTAGCAGGCCAGACATAACTGGGAGGTCAGACACACCATTTTAAGTCGCGCAGCACTCAATAACTATATACAAAAGAGCCATAACTCCAAACTATGCATCGTCCACTAGGGTCACCAAGCATGCAGTAGCCCAACACAGCCACACGTGCAGACTGGAAAAGGTCAGCCCCAGACATTTAAGACTGTTATATAAACTCTAGTGGGGTTAGATAGGGGTAGAGGGAAAAGGTGTGAGAGCCTGAGAGACATGGAGATCTACTGAGTTTGTAAACCTGCCCGCCACTCGGATTCACACCCGACGATAAATAAAACTTTGATGGACCAAAAAAACCATGGGTCTGTGGAGTGTTGAAGGAAACAGTGGTGCATGTCTCTTCGTGGTGCCGCGATGATGTAACATCGTCTTCGTGGTGCCGTGACTGAGACACAATGCTACAACATTCGACATAATTAATGACCACACTCACACCACACAACATACGACATACACAGATGTTAAAGGATATCTGGACAGGTAAATATTTTACAAATTTGTCTAAATCTTTATGGAACATTTCTTAGTGGAATTGCCTGTCGATAACAAGACCTGTATAAACTCCATCACATTAACTTAAAAATGTGCGTCAAAGCTGTATGTTTCTGGGTTTTTTGTTTAGCAAATATCAGGCTCTATGTATTTTATGTCTTCTTTCTTTTGATACAAACTCTAATTTCTATACAGATTAATGTTTGTTGCAAGAAATCATCATCATCATCATCATCATCATCATCATCATCATCATCATCATCATCATCAATCATCATCAATCATCATCAATCATCATCAATCATCATCATCTCTCCCGTAGCCTTAGAGACACATTACTGACGACTTGGCAACCAATTCCACACAGTATTTTTATAATATTGACGATCTGTTCAGTAATGCCGGGACCTGCTCTAAATGTTGCTGCTCTTCTCCGATGATTTTTGGGCTTTCCGCTAGTCTGTTGAGTAGGATCTGCAACATAACTTTGGTTGGGTGGCTGATCGGGCTGACGTTGCAGTAGTTCTGGCATTGTTCCAATTGCAAGGGCCATTTTGGATAAGTGTGACCATCAACGACTGAGTCCTAAACGCAAGACATTTTCCTGTCTGCCAAATTCTGCTGCAGACGGCTGTGAGGCTTGGACCAGTGCTTCGGAAATTTTGTTTACTCCAGATGGCTCCCCCTTTCTCAATGATTAGATTGCTGCCTCCACTTCCATTGAAGGAGGTCGTTCTGGCTGCTTGATTCTGGAATTCTAGGTGCACCTAGATCTCCTGTGACTCTGTGGTTAAACAAATTTGTGCAGTACTCTGTCCATCTAGTGAAGATTTCCTGTTTTCGGTGGGACAATGTCCTGATTTGTTCTGGATGCTTGAGATTCGCCCTTGCCATGAGCTTGTCAGGAGCTTAAAGGAAAGCTTAACCCTAGACGCAACTTGAGATGAATTCATAAGTACTGATATTGTGAGTCTTGTCAACCATAAATTTCAAGCTATATCGGTACTATATCCATACAATCCACGTTTTAATTTCGGTAAATAATGGCACACGGACGTCGCCATGTTGTGGTACTCTTTCGCGAATGAAAGCAAAATATCGCTGCTGTCGTCTGGTCTGGTGACGTCAGTTCCCCAGAAGCATTCAACACGCCACAGTGCAAAGAGTTCGGCTGTTTAAACGAACAGTGCAAATCGTTTAATGTAGACGGAAGCCACAAAAGCTTTTTTGTGATTCCGAATCCAGCAAAATCAAAAGATTGCTATGCACTATGTAAAAAGTGGCTTGAAAATTTAAAGAACGCCAAGTTGCCTCGTCATGCGAAGGAGTATAAATGGCACAAATCGCACCTCGTGTGCGAGAACCATTTTACGAGGGAGTGCTTTGAAGGCACCTACGAAATTGATGTGGCCGCTTCGGTTGGTTTCGAGACTTTTAAGAAAAAGTTAAAGAAAGGAGCCATTCCGACAATTATCAATACAAAGTGTGCCAATGAAAAAGTCATTGCAGTAAGGCAAGACCGGACAGAAGCTGAGCCTGAGAGTGAGAAGAGACGATTATACAGCTGAGAGCGATGTCACTAACAAGTCAAGTTTCTTTATTCTTTTACCCTCAGGGGGTATTCAGAAGAAAAAATAATGTCAAAGAACACATGTCAATCGTAGTCCATCTGATATTAGAATATACATATATTGATAAATAAACTCAATGATTAATAAACACACAACACGCTCAATCGCGCACGCAGACGTACCCACGCGCAAAAACATAGGCAACTGTTCATCTATTCATTGATGCACTCTACTAAGAAGTATATTAACGAAATTCACTACTTTCGTCAATACACTTGTTTTTACAAGAGAAGAGTTTATAAAGTTTAAATGTATTTGGCCGGCTCAAGTAGTATGGTGTCAGCGCGGTGCCGCGTTCAGCTGTAAAATCGTCTGCCCGATATCTGTGACGCTGCTTTGAGCGCTGTCGGCTGCGGGCTGCAGTAGCTTTCTCCCTGCCGGGGTAACTGACGTCACTCATCAAGGCAACATGGCGGCTTCCATGTAAGGCCGATGAGCGGCATTAAAAGCTGGGTTGTAAGTGAACAGTTCTTTTGTAGCTTGAAATTTAGGATTAAAAAGACTCACAACATCAATATTCATCGATTCAAGACAAGTTACTTCTAAGGTTAAGTTTTCCTTTAACTGTTGCCTTTTCGTATAATTTCTCTTAAAATTGTTTTCGATGTCTCTGCACTGCTCTGCAATCCATTGTCTATTTGGTTTTTTCATCGTTCTTCTGACTTTGTTGTCTTCTTTGTATGTTGTTCATCCTTTTGCGTCTTTGTTTTTCAGTTCTCTTCGTTTGTCACAGAGAACAATGATGAGATCAAAGGCTTCTTGACTGGGCGATGTTTGCCTAAAATCTCATTGGCTGCTTCGGTCACTGCGGTAGAGATCATGCAGTGTCCACATCCGTGTTGTCATCAGCACAAAGGAGGGTCGAAACACACACACACACGCACACGCGCGCACGCACGCACGCACAGCCACACTCACTTGCAGGCAGGTAAATGCATATACACACAGAATTACGCACACATGAATGGAGGAATAGTCCAGTGTAGTGCATAAAACTGTGCAACTGACCTCCGTCAATAACCCCTTCCCTTCCTTCTCCCCCGCTACCCGCCATGCGATGGGCCACGACCGTAGAGGCTGTTCGCAGTCTGATTGACTGTACGCATGACTTCCCTTGCCAGCCACCTTTTAATGCGAGTTCACCCTGTCACAGAAGTTCCTCACCACGCCGGACTATCCACTTCTCTCCGCTTGACCCTCTAAGTACCTGTTTTTTGTCTTTGCCTTCATCTGTTTCTACCTTTATCTTTGTCTCTATTTGTTTGTGTTTGTTTTGTCCTAAACTCTCAGCTGTCTGTGCCGTCTATCGTGTCTCGGTTCTGTTTTTGCTCACTCAATGTAATAAGCAAAAGATCAGAGATGAAAAAAACCCCAACAGATCCGCTACTTCACGTCATGTTATATTAAGAACTATACTGTATAACATAATATTAAGACGTTTAAAGAAATCTTTTGCTATAACAACATTGCATGTCGCGGATAGCAAACTATAGTGAAGCATACAGCCATCTTGTCAACCTGGTCAAGACACACCTGAAACTAACAATTTTAATATCGCATGTCAGAACGCCTCCACCAGCAGATCATTAGTATACGACACTTTCAAAACAGTGACGTGTCTCACACAGCCTTGCGTAAACTGTATAAAAAGAAAAAAGGCGTTGTGGTTTTCTTTGGACACATCCCAGGTCTACTGCATCACAGATTTAAAATATATCATCGTAATTTTTTTACACCTTTCATCTTTCCCCAACCAAAAACAACTCGCGCGCCCGCACGCGCACACACACACACACAGGGGATATTGATAGCATAGATTAGGGCGGGGGAGGGAAAGGTCAATATGGGACGGCTTCAAAATGCAGGCGGTAGAACCCTTGTAACAATTCTACCAGTTCTCATTCAATCTCGTTAAGACGCCAACTCGGGAGTGCGTCCCAAACTTTATTTGTTGAACATAAACCGTTGCAGGTGGTGGCCGGCTTACCATGCAACCTATTCCATAGTCTAGTGGCTATTATTATAGGACCTCTTCTCTATCTCTACTGTCTACCCTATTAGTGACACTGACGGAAGCCTGGTCTTCTCTATTCTCTAACTTTTCCTGGCCGCTAAAGGCAGTGGCTTCTTCCAGAGTAGAGCTCCGTTGTACAGCTGCAGCGGAGGCGCGCGTAGAAGATAGCCCTGTGGCTCATCCTCCACTGTGCCCCTCCGTCTTCTACCTGCTAACTCCTGCCTTGGGCCTTCTGTTGTCAAAACTTTTTTAAGTCCCATGGCCAAGCAAGCATAGCCCTATGGGCTGGGCGTAAGCCCGAGCACGCTTCTTCCGTCTGTATCCTTCTCTCTCTGAATCTCCAAGTCTGAATCTCCAATCCTCGCATGTCCCCCTGTTCTTATTTCCCCCTACTCCAGCGCCCTCTACATCACATGGTCTATTCTCGTAAACAGCATCACGTGCATATTCGCTCATGATCTGTTGACAGGCAGCCAGACCAATGTTTAGATTTCTCGAGTTTCCAAGTTGACCTCCAGGTCACTGCATCGTACTTGGCTGACCCCATTGCTGTCATCCGCTGTCCCTGACTCTTGGTGCAGGGAGGTTGCTTGACTACCCCCTTCCCCAGTACGTATTGTTCTCTGGGAGAGCACGAAATTTACTTCCCTGAACTAAACGACCCACCCTCTGAATTAAACTGAGTGAACAACGCCAGTCTTACTCTCCAGGTCTCAATTTCGTTACACCCTGAAAGAGTGTGGGATCGGTGGCAGTAGCGTTTCATGCCTGCCCTTCTAGAGACTACAGCGTGGGAAAGTCCAGCGCAGTCGCCATGTGTTTTACGTTGGCTTTTCACAAGATGACTTTTAATACGTATTCGCAAATACTCTTTCTCCTTAAAAGATGTACGCCGTACACCTCGGTACGCGCGTTTTAAGCAAATAAGCTCGGGTATTTTGTGTGAACTTTTAGACGAGGAAAGAAAATTAAAGCGCCCCTTACAATCCTGCCTTGGGTCGGTTTGCATGATCGTTGTTACGCCTGTTGATACCCGTTAAGATGGACGTAGACTAAAACAAAAAAAAAGACTGATGGGTGTCACATGTCACCCTAGGCTATTACCTGTCACTCCTAGGTAAGCCTTTTAGCTCCTCCCTTTCGTCAGCTAGTAGGGGAGAGATACTTCATCACCAGGTTAATCGCTCCGCCCTTTCTGAACACTTAGGTAGGGGTAATGCTACGCCATTGGTCATGGAAGCTGCCCTGCTCCCCCTAGTCTGGCTAGAACCGGTTTACTTGAGGGTAGTGCGTCAGAACGCTTACTACATAAGGAGGTAAAAACGTTAGATCGACACACAGAGCGATCGGGACACAGGATAGGAGAGCGATCGGGATCGACACATCGACACAGGGACACATCGGAGGACACACGAGCCTCTAACCCTTGCCATCTTAGTCAAGACGTGGAAAGAGCGTCAGTAGCAGATCTCGCGAATACAGTGGAGTGTATTGCGCCGACTACGAGACAAAGCAGTAAGTGACTGTTGACTGTGCCTTATAAGTAAGACTGCTCTTGTCCAAATACTTATATTAGAGTCTGGGACTCGAGTTGATGTAAGATAGGTGATTTTATCCTGCCGGAGTCAGGTGACGTCATAAGCTAGTGGCCGGGCGGGTATGCCAAAAGAGGGTTCAGAGAGGTAGTGCTGGTCGTACAGTGTCATAGCTTCTGTGTCGGTCGGTGAATAGCTTTAGAGCCGCGTATTGCAGTTAAGCAGTAATTTCGGTAGTGATCAGAGTTGGGGCTCTTGGGTCGGTCACGTATCGTAACTGTGTTCTGCGGAAAAGTAGTGTTTCCATAGTGACAAGAGTAGGTGCTCTTGTGGTGGTCACTTATTGATTCAGTCTGGTAGCTTTGTTACTGTATTTGTGTATTGAGCGGGATCATAGGCCGTTTGCAGTTTGATTTCCCTCTTGCATTGATTTGATTATTTCCTTTGTCTGTTGCACCTGGTATGACGTCATCAGGCAGCGTCTTACCCTAGACACGAGCAAGGTGATTCTCTGTAAATAATTTGTAGATATATTTGATGTTGTCGTGCCAGTTAGTGTTTGAAATATATGTTGAATAACAGTTCGCTGCAGTTGTGTGTTTTACGAGGGTGGGGGCTCTTGAGCTAGAAGTGTATTGCCTGTGAGAGACTGAGCGAACGTATCAGTGTATGAAAATCTTTTCCCTCGGTAGATTTCTCTGGTTATTCACATTATTTCATAGCGTCCTCATCCTTTGGTGTAGAAACCATTGACCTAAATCAGTAAAGGTTTTGGTGACGATTGCTCAATTAAATCTACATTTTACGAGATCACCATAAAAGTTTGTCCAGTAATTCTGGAGACGTCGAGTCCAGTAAGATAAGGTACCGCCCGGTCGTCACAATGGGAGGCAACACTTTTTCTTAGTACCGGAAGGACCGGAAGGGTAGACCCGAAGGCGACCCTACCACTGTTCGCACGATGTGTTTTGTTGTATGCACAGTTCTCTACAATCAGACGTACAAGTCTCTGTATCGCTTCTCCGCACTCAACAGAGCCCACCAATCACACAGGTCAGACATTACCAAAAAAGCATCAAGCATTAACAAAGTTTGTATGAGCCATTGGGCTGCTTGTGATTTTTTAATCTCCCTGTGTGAACACATCGGAAGTCGACCAGGAGAATAAATACCATTAAATGACAACACCTCTACGAATAACCTCATCCAGCCACACAGTGTGCACAGATTCAGTCTGGTCACACATCTGGATGAGATGACAAAAAGCATAGACTACGTCGGGACAAAATGTGTTCTTCAAAACAAGCTTCGGAGAGGCAGATACGCTCCGTCCGGGTCTAGTACTCTTGACAAATCAATTCATCTTCTGCAAGAGCCATTCTTAAATTGAAATGCCTGACAGTCTGCCAGCGTGTAACAGAGGCGACAATGTTTAACAGCATGAAGATGATACTTGCAAATGCTTAAGACTGCTTTATCCCTTTTATGGGCCTGTTTATGTACACGAATATGAGAAATGGTTGTGCGCACATACCTACAAATACTTGCTCTTAAAGGACTGAAACAAGTATTTAAAGATTATTATAAGAAACATGTCTGTGCACAAGATATTTCTAAATGCCCATTCACCATAACTCAGCATCCACACCTTATGTTAAGATACCTGTCACACCAGAAGTCGATGTTAGACACCTGTCACATTAGAAGTCGATGTAAGACACCTGTCACATCAGAGTCGATGTTAGACACCTGTCACATCAGAAGTCGGTGTTAGACACCTGTCACATTAGAAGTCGATGTAAGACACCTGTCACACCAGAAGTCGATGTTAGACACCTGTCACATCAGAAGTCGATGTTAAACACCTGTCACATCAGAGGTCGATGTTAGACACCTGTCACACCAGAAGTCGGTGTTAGACACCTGTCACACCAGAAGTCGGTGTTAGACACCTGTCACACCAGAAGTCGATGTTAGACACCTGTCACACCAGAAGTCGATGTTAGACACCTGTCACATCAGAGGTCGATGTTAGACACCTGTCACACCAGAGGTCGGTGTTAGAAACCTGTCACACCAGTTCTTCTGCCTGACGAGGAGAACGACGACGTGCTCAGAGAGCGTCCAAGGCCACGAACACGCTGAGCTCTACTCACTAGCAGATGTCGGAACTGTGTAGAGAAGAGCGCGTAGAAGACAATGTTGACGCTGGAGTTGAGAGTTTGCAGAAGAAGGAAGACAGCATCGACAGTCATAACACAATGCTGGTCGCAGCTAAACTCGATAGTGATCAGATCGATGTGGGCAGCTTGCGTCACGAGTTTGAAAGTTATTCCGACGGGATAGGCGATGAGAGTGCAGACAGATATGCAGATGACAGCGAGGTTCAGCCGTCTCTCGCTGGCCAAGCTGGGCTGTGATGGTCGTCGCTGCAGCGAGCTGCGTGTAATGGCCCTCAGCCTGTGTACGAAGCCCAGGAGGCAGACGTTGACGATCAGCAGGGCTGTCAGCGGCAGGATGAGGCCGATTGTTTGTTTGAAAACAAAGAGAGCCCAACTTACCGACGGGTGGGATTCGAAGATCAGGATTACAACGATTTCCAGGCTCTCGAGTACACTGCACCAGATAATGGTACCCACGTGTAACACGTGCACCAGCCGGCGTGTCAGGATATCGCGCACGTGCAGAGGCCTCGTCACAGCTAGCAAACGCGTAACCATGATGATCAAAGTCAGGTGCGCGGACATGAGCTGAGACAGTCCGATGGCAAAGATTAAAGCCTCATAAAAGTTCTCGATGGTGAGATGAATAGTTAAGGTCAGCAAGAACAGGTTGTCCCATACGCAAAGGAATTTGAATAGAAGTATGGTGGCGTTGTACCTTGTCGCGGCCATCCACACAGCAAGGGCGGTCAGGTTTCCCAGCAGGCCCAGACACGCTAATGGCACGATGCCCGCTACGTGGATGTAGTAAACCTCGGGACCCAAAGACCAAGATGAATTCTCTCCACCAGCAAGCTCATCCTCCAGGTATTCAGTAGTGTTCATTTTAAATGGCAGTGAACTGGGCTCGTGTTCAGTAAGCGCCAACAGCCTAATAGACTGCACCAGATTGTGTACACAGTGCCAAGTGGCTAAAATCCGCTAGTCATTTTGCAGTCTTAAGCACTGGTCTAATTACCGCTTTAATACATTCTGGCAAATGATACCGAGAATTCCGACAAAATAACGACCGTCAGTCTGTGCCCAGAAAGAGCTGCGCTCTGAGATGAAATAACACCACTTATGGTCATTCAAGTGCCTGAAGTGATTACACCGCCCGTCACTTCCACAGTCGGTTGGCACGCCCTGTATAGGATGGAATTATAATCAACACTCTATATATCACGCGACTTTTAAATGTTGGAGATTCAAAGGGGCTGCAGGCTGCAGTACAAATGATTGATATGCACAAAATCGACGAAAAGAAACAAATGACTGCTGCTTGCGGTAAATAAAAACAAATAAAACTTTACCAAGGAAAATAGAGGAGAACGAAGACCAGGTTTCAGGGAACGGTCCCTCCTTCAGAACGACAATAATCAGCCTTAGCGTGAATTAGACCTCAATCAATAGTCTGACAAGTTTTTTTTATAAATCTCTAAGGCATCTAAATCGAATACACACTGTCCAAGGTGTCGGGCTGGCAACGGAAAATGGACTAGTCAGTAGGTCAGAACATAGAAACAAGTAGGGGTCTAGTTTCACCTCCACGCCCGGTGCTAAGTTGATTGGATCTCAAGTTTGCACAGTCCTCTACAGTCCTCTACAGTGAGACGTAAAAGTCTCTATTTCTATTCTCCGCACTCAGCAGTGCCCAGAAAATTCTCAGGTGAATGAACCGCACAGCCATCTTAGGTTTTTTTATTATTAATTTCACATTTCGAGTACATTCGTACACATATCGGGTGCCATAAAAGCTAAAAGCTCATGAACTGGTCACCACATAAAACAATAATAATACACAATAGGGTTCATGACAACAGATGAAGGATAAAGGGGAACAAATGTACAGTGAACGTCCTGCGTTTATTTTAGCTTAACCACTGTTAGGCAGAAGTAAATGGAAGGAAAGGGGTTAGAAAGTGGGGTGGTTCAGGTAGAGTCGAGTATCATGTGTGCTATTCTTTTTGGACAGTGATCGATAACATTGGAAAAGGCTCTGGGAACGGGGTTATGAGACTCAGGGGGGTGAGCGGAATAGAAGTGCCGACGAACTTTTAGATGCCGTTTGTTGTATAGGCTACTGAGAGGTTGTTTTTTTTTCGCCGAGTCCATATAAACTGAGAAAACGCTGTAAAGGTATGTTTTTAGAAACGTTTAGATTCCTTTATAAATTGATGGACGCTTAAAAACACATCAGTATTCAGAATTAGGCAGAATCTTATGTTTTGACAAGGAGATACAAATGTTCATATACCACAGCACGTTTACGACTAAGAGATTTGAGATGCATTCAAACTTATAAAACAATTATACACATTTAAATGAGAAAGACCACACTATCAAAATCACGGATAAAAACTATAATATTTAGAACAGTCATTGCATAATCCTTAATATGTGCGTATGTACACTGATATAAAATATTGGTGCGCAAATCCGTGCGCGCAGGCCACAATGTACTTTTTCACACTAAAACACCATGCCTGCGTACAGCCCCGCCCCACCAGACCTCAGTTCAAAAATGCCCTGAGTCACCACACATGCTAAAAAAATTAAATAAATAAATAACACATTCGAGTTTGACGGCCAATGTTTCCACCAAATTAGTGGCGTGGTGATGGGAACCAACATGGATCCCCGTTATGCTTGCCTTTTCATGGGTTGGCTCGAATACAACATCCCCAACAACTACACGGGCCCAAACCCAGAATTGTACAGACGCTACATCGACGACGGTCTCGGCGCCACTTCCCTCCCCGAGCCACAGTTACTGCAGTACATCCAGTACATACAACACTTCCACCCATCCATTTGATACACCAGTACATCCAGTACATACAACACTTCCACCCCTCCATTGGATACACCAGTACATACAACACTTCCACCCCTCCATTGGATACACCAGTACATACAACACTTCCACCCTTCCATTCAATACACCAATACCATTTCATGCGCTTCTGTCACATTCCTCGACATGCAAAACGGCCACCTAGCAACTACCCTCCATTACAAGCCAACGGACTTACAATCCTACCTGGATTTCCACTCATCTCACCAACCCTCCACCCTACACAGCATACCCTACTCGCAGTTACTAAGACTCCGCAGATTATGTTCCAGCGACACAGACTTCCATGAACAGTCCGACAGAATGGTAGAGTTTTCCTCGCCGCAACTATCCTCCCAACCTTCTGCACCCTGCTAGACAGAAAGATACCGCTACACCACGTGCACTCACACTCCAACCCTCCCACCACCCCAGACGCACAAAACCACGACCGATCTCTGTCTTGACCCACCACCCCCGCAACCTACAGGTACGTAGGATCCTCCTCTCCAACTGGTACCTATTGTCCAAATTTGAACCCCACTTCTTCCACAAGCCCCCCTCCCCCGTACTAGCATCTCGGCGGGATAAGAACTTACGAGACCTACTAGTACATTCCAAACTTAAAGCACCCACCCCCTCCACCCATCCTGCGGCTCTGCCCCTACCTGAACACCGCCACTAAACTCCACACACCCAATACTACTTTCGTCATCAAGCGCCACTTCACGTGCACCAACAGCAACATCGTCTACGCCATCACATACACCCTCTGTCCCACGGTTCCACCCTGTTCTACATCGGTGAGACGGAACGCACACTCAACACCCGCTTCACAGAACATTTGGCTGACACAAAACACTGCAGAAACACGCCAGTTGCACGTCACTTCAGCACACCCCCACACAGCCGACAACATGAGAGTCTGTGGTATCTGGTAAATGAAGGGCGACTCCATTGACCGTAAGAATATGGAATCCTACCTCATTACTCATTTTGGTACCATGGCACCCACAAGACTCAACCTTAACACTGACTCTCCCGCTCCCTCCTTTCTCTCTGACCCCTCACCCCTGCTTCCTTCTCTCTCTCTCTCTCTCTCTCTTCTACACCCATCCTCCACCTTTCTTTCTCTCCCCTCTCTCCCTCCCTTTCTTACTCTCTCACAAATTGACGCCCTCTCACCCTCGCTTCTCTCTCTCCCCCCGCCCCCTCTCCATCCTTCCCTTCCCCTTTCCTACCCTGATTGGCTGCCCCTCTCTGGCCCCTCTCTGGCCCCTCTTGGTCCCATTTTGGTCCCTGTCCCTTGGTCACTTTCCTGCGACCCAGTGGGCGAGCCACACATCGACCGCAGCTAAGTCTTCGTTTTCGTTTTCGTTTTTGTTTTTTGTCGTTTTTGTGTCGTCCCGAGGAAGGGGTAGTGCCCCGAAACATGTAGATTGTCTTTGTCTTTGTCCTGTTCTAGCTTGGTTCACTTCCCTTGTTTTTAATCACTATACATGCACTTAAGGGAATCGAGACCGTATTTAAAAATATTATAAGACACTTTTCTGTGCAATACTGTTTACTTAATAAGTAAAATGTATTCCTACAACCTCACTCGCCAGAACTCAAAATCAGGAGCTTTTGTTAGACATCGGTCACAGAATAAGTCCACGTTAGATGTGTGATGGAGTGGTGGCTAGACACAGGTCACAGAATAAGTCCACGTTAGATGTGTGATGGAGTGGTGGCTAGGTAAACCTTCCTCTACTCTCTCTTTCTCCCTCTTTCTCTCCAGACATCACTGGACAAGGCATAGCGTGGCCAGACACAAAGGAAATTTAGTCGCGGCCGCCGCTGTTGCTGATCGCTGGACGGGAGTAACCTGATAGTTGTCTGATATTACAAGCTCTCTCTCTCTCTCTTTCTTTGATTCTTATATAATTCTCTTGTATGTCTGGCTGAACCCCATTTTATAGGGTGAGGGGTGGCCACTAAGGGGCCACAGCTGGTCGGCTAATGCGCAGCAAATATAAAATTTGAGTTTGTTTGCAGGTAAGGAAAGTTTAATTATAAAAAATCAAAGAATGTGCATAGAAGGAAATGGAAATATATAGCATATAGCGTGTTTTGCTCTTCCTGTTGGTATCATAGACAGCTTAGCAAACTGAGAAGAAGATAAAGATAATTCCGTCGAAATCCAGTTTTACTGACTAGAAACTGATCTAGTCTATTAAGACGCTTATCGATAAAAACACCCTTGCAACTGATACCGAGAATTCCGACAACGAATGTCAATCTGTCCACAGGAAGAGCCGCCCACTGAACTCATCTGGCGCCAATGACAGACGATTTTACAAGACCCAAGCGTGTAACAAAGGCGACAGTCTTTATCAGTATAAAAATATTGTCTGAGATTTATTCCGAGTGCGCTTATTATCGCTTAAGACTGCTTTATCTCTCATATGAGCGTGTGTATGTCCACGGGTATGCCCAGGCCTCAGTTTAGTAACGACATGACAGTAAAACGATTACGTAACAGAGATAGAATGGATGCCACATAAAGGCAGAAGCGGTTCTGTATAATGAATAATGTCTCGTGTGAAGGAGAGCACTTTATATTGCATCCATACCACTGTAAATTTCTCTGTATCGTCGTATATCGCCGGATTAGAGGTTTGTACATTTTCTAAAAACAGGTCGAGTACAGTCAAATTTCTATAATTCCTGATCCTCACTGTACCGCCTCAGAGTTCGGAGCCACATGTTTCCACCAAAATCTTTTGAACGTGTAGGTCTTTCAACAAGATCAATCCTGATTTTGAACCATATCTTAGTTGTCAAACAAAATCGTTTTCCCAGGTGTACGCGACAGACAGGCCTTTCTCCTCACTTTGGTTATTAGTGTAGACATGTTTAGCTGTGTCCAACAGATTCTTGAAAGCTCTCATAATGCACACCCATCGATACCATGGTCGTCGGAGAGCAACTTTGTATTATGTGGGCGACAGTGACGGAATAAAGAAATGGTAGAAAATGGTACCTTATCTTATTTGACTTCGACTTTCCAGAATTACTGGTCAAATTTTATGGTGATCTCGTAAAATGTAGATTTAATTTAGCAATCGTCACCAAAACCTTTACTGCTTTAGGTCAGTGGTTTCTAAACCAAAGGGTGACGATGCTGTGAAATAATGTGAACAACTAGAGCAATCTTCCGAGGGAAAAGATTCTCATACTTCGACACGCTCGCTCAGTCTCTCACAGGCAAAACACTACTAGCTCAAGAGCCCCCACCCTCGTAAAACACTCAACTGCAGCGAACTGTTATTCAGCATATATTTCAAAACACTAACTGGCTCGACAACATCAAATATCTACAAAATATTTACAAAGAATCACCGTGCTCGTGTCTAGGGTAAGACGCTGCCTGATGACGTCATACCACGTGCAACAGACAGAGGAAATATTCAAATCAATGCAAGAGGGAAACCAAACTCCCAAACCGGCCTATGATCCCGCTCAATACACACGCACAATAAGTGACCGACAATAGAACTCCTACTCTTGTCACTATTGAAACACTACTTTTCCGCAGAACACAGATACGAGAAGCGACCGTTACAGAGCACCAACTCTGGTCACTACCGTACCAACAGCTTTACTGCAATACACCAATGCGACACATGACTGATGACCGAGCACCAAATCTTGTCGCTACCGACACTACAGCTATTCAGCGACCCACAAAATAAGCTACGCCACTGCTTGAGCCACACTACACTCAGTCCCGTCTACTGGCACACTTGCCCAATCACTAGCTATGACATCTCCTGTCTCCGGCAGGATAAAAACACTTATCTTACTTCAACGCGAGTCCCCGACTCTAAGATAAGCTTAAGGTAAGAGCAGACCTTACTTATAAGGCACGTCCAAAGGTCTCTTTCCGTCTCAGTCCGTCGAGGCGGTTAGCAGATTACACTCGTAACTGCAAGAGAGCTGGAGTCTTCCTTTTGGCAGGATGGCGACTGAGGTCCGTAGGCTAGCACGCGGTCGCTTCACTGGGTCTCTTCCTAGGTGCACGTCCGTCTCTGTATTCTGTGTCGGTACTCTTGGCGCTCTGTCTGTCTCGATCTAACATTTTTACCTCCTTATGTAGTAAGGGTTCTGACGCACTACCCTCAAGTAAACCGGTTCTAGCCGGACTAGGGAGAGCAGGGCGGCTTCCATGACCAATGGCGTAGCATTACCCCTACCTAAGTGTTCAGAAAGGGCGGAGCGATTAACCTGGTGATGACGTATCCCTCCCCTGCTAGCTTACAAAGGGAGGAGCTAAAAGGCTTACCTAGGAGTGACAGGTAATAGCCTAGGGTGACATGTGACACGCGACAGACAGGCCTTTCTCCTCACTTTGGTTATTGGCGTCGACATGTTTAGCTGTGTCCAACAGATTCTTGAAAGCTCTCATAATGCACACCCATCGATACCATGATCGTCGGAGAGCAACTTTGTATTATGTGGGCGACAGTGACGGAATAAAGAAATGGTAGAAAGACGAGAGGAACAATAACATTATAAAACATCTTTATCTAAATAGTAAGCTTCACTCTGACGTTTAAAAGAATAAACAAACTTACCTGACATATGTAATGTTAGGACACAGCGAGATCCCAGAGACAGATTCATAGAGACCTTTCAGTGAGGACAAATCAAGCTGGCGCATGCGTGTGACAAGCTCCCAGGAGTCTCTTGAGGTTTCCGGTTGGAATCCATTCACGGAATGTTGACAAAAGCGCTGAAGGATTTGCTGAATATTTTCCATCGCGGTTTCCTTGTTCAGTAGGTCAGTTTCCACTGGTTCGAACTGCAGGCTCAGTCTTCTAGTAAAACCTTAGAGATAACAGGTATAATTGTATTCATACGTCAGAATATATATATATGAGGGTCTTTCGCGATGCGTATCACGTTGTACACAAAAAGAGGGGCGTGGTTCAGCTGGAGGTCAACCTGACTGCAGTGCTTTACTCCACGTATATCGTCTTCGTGCAGCATGTCTAAATTATCGTCCAATTTCCGCCCATCTGGTGCGGATTCTTCGTCAAAATTGTATTCGTAAAGTCTTGATGAGATCGCTCAATTATAAAGACAAAACTGCACTAATCGGTGGGAACGACCCTTACGAGGTGCCCAACAATGCATTCTCCTCGGACTCTGAAAACCTCCCGAAGATGTAGTGGGATATCTTGTCTATGTAACGAGCGCATACACGATGGGTGAATTCAAAGCCATGAAGTCACTACATGGGCATAATCATATGACTTCTGGCTGGGTCATGATTTAAAAGTACATGCTCCAGCGAACTCACCCAACGTTTTGGTGAAAGCAAAGGTAAACAACACATCCTTTCACAAGTTTAGGATTGCAGTCATTATGATAATGATTATATCAAAATTATCAAATTTTTTTCACTATTTGGATATAATATGCAGTGATGCCATTCACTTAAAGATTTCTGCAGCTATGGGCAACTGTTGAAAGTTATTCCAGAGATCTGAATACTGCAGAGGTGCCTGGTTATTGTTTCTTCAATAAATTTTAAATGTGAGAATAGCTTAGAAATAGATTACATAACAATAATATTAATTAGTTATTTCACATGACTTAATTAAAATTTTACTTATAGATGGATAAAGGACGCAAGCTGCAAAAATGAAATGTAGACAAAATAGTACTAACAGATACTAATTATTTACACACATGAAATTAACCAAAAACAGAATACCTGTTACAACGGAATTCTCAAAGTCTAAAAATGATTTTGTTTCTAGGTGAACCCTTCTCAAAGTGCAAATGAAACACTAGTAAAGCCATGGATCATTGCAGATTCAGCAGGAAAGGTGTTACCTGCATATTCTACATACGTGTTTCTGGTCTTGGTGAGACATGCTGTCATGTTGCTGCTGTGTTATTCACAATTGACACACAAACTACATTCATGAACTTAGAACTGTCACTGATGGCTTACCATACTGGGGCAACCATCTTTTAAGAAGGTGGCATATAATCCAGTAGAATCGATTGATTTCACCCCAGCTGCCAGTAGGAAGCGTCAGTTGGATGCAGCTTTGGGGGATATTCCACCCACACCTGAAGTCCCCAAAGTTCAGCATGACACTGAACCCATGACACATGAATTGGACTGGTTTTTCCAGACTGTAAAAATTCTGGAGTGAAACCTGTTGTTTTATCTGATTATTCTGATGATTATGTTGTCAATACAGAAATGTTTCCACCTATTCTGATTTATTTGAAGAAAATCTAAAGAGTTTAAGTTTTGTGCAGCTGTTAGAGCTGGGAGAGAAAATGATTGCTGAGGGAAAGTTTCAGCTAAAGGATGGAGTTTGTAAAACTGTAGAAGCCAAAACAAGAGAACAAGCAAAATGTCACCTTTGGCATCAGCTTCATGCTGGAAGAGTGACAGCTTTCTTGTTACACCAAGTTTGCCACACAGATCCAGAAAAAACATCCTTGTCAAGTAATGTGTGCAGACCCCAGAAGAGCACCAGACGAACCAAGGCTATGAAATGGGGTACAGACCATGAAAAAACTGCCTTAGAATGTTATGAGAGCCAGCAGTCTCAAATTCATGAATTTTTCATGTGAGGCCATCAGGTTTGGTGCTTTATCCTAAATTTCCCTACATAGCAGCATCTCCAGATGGCATGTGCGAGTGCTCCTGTTGTGGCCAAGGGTGCATCAAGGTGAACTGTCCATTTAACACAAGAGACATGACCTTAATAGAAGGAGAAACACTCAGTGGGTTTCCTCTAACTTTAGCAGACAAGAAACTAACCCTAAAATCAACACAACTCTACTTCTGCCCTACAGATCCAATGACTCTTTCCACATGGACTCAAACACTGGCAAGTTTAAGTGTCAACTCCACTTCAAATGCTGAAAGCTGCTTCTTTCCTTTTGTAGAGGCTGGAGTTTTCACTTCAGCACACTGCAGTGCACAATCATCATGGATATTAAACCCTCTGTCGGCTAGTACTAAGTCCCCCATTTGAAGGTTGTCCAGAAAGGAGCTCTCTTCTGTCAATAGTCTGTCACTTTTTCTTACAGCCCGTGCTTTGGATACAAAAGATATATATCTCTGTGGAGAAATACCAAGAAGGATTTTCACAATATTTCCTTGTTTATAATGGGGAAAATGTTTGATTACGGGTTTTTACAAATTCTGTCGGGTTAGAATCTATCATTTTGTATTATTACCTTCACCCAGTGTTGACTGTTAACTAACATTATTGACGTTGCAGTCGTCAGTTTATTTAAACTTGCAAGAGTTTTTTTCTCTATCTCACTCATAGAGGCCTAGGTGATGTATGCTGCATCTATCAATGAACTGAACTGTCAGGAAGTGTTTTGAACGCGCACGATGCCACGGCTTTGTTGAAATGTTGGTTATCGTTTCACGATGGATCTGTCGAAGCCATTGCATGCGTCTTCGTTGACTCAGATTTACCTCTTCTTTGCTTTTATTTTTACAAACTGTTGGAATTCGAAAGAATTAAATACTTTTGTCTCTTGTCCTCCGACTGCTGCATTTAAAATGCAGCAGAAGTTCACCATTTTATTTGTACGGACTGAAACCGATTGAATCGTGACCGTGTCTCGCGTAGCGCTGTTGCCAAGTTGACCTCCACGCACTTTTTGATGACGTCACGCGAAAGACCCTAATAGAGAGAGAGAGGACACGAGGAAGAAGGGAGAGAGACAGGCATACAGAGACAGAGACATAGAGACAGGACAAGAGAGAGGGGAAGACAGGTCGCGTTGTGCTTCCTGCAGCCTTCACTGTGTACTCACGAGGCTGTGCTGCAGACATTGCACTGTGACGTAAAAACCGGATGTCCTGAGAGGTTGTAGAGACTGCGCCGCCCTCTTCTTCGCCTGCTTGTAGAGGCCGGAAGTGACGTCGCTCCGAGCAAAAGATCCTGTGTAGAAGGCCAGTGCTGTCTATGGTTTGCTTGCACTGCTGGCTGCTCATTAGCGGAGAAACAGACTTGGGCTGTGCGTGCCAGTAATAAACAAATGCATTTGTTAACTTAACATGTTGTTAGCAAACAGTGGGCTCCACACATAACTGGAAACATATAAATCGTTCATTTTCTCGGTGTTCGTTTACACGTTGGTACATACTGCTAGTGCTTACAGCAAGCAGAAGAATAACGGGCCAGCAAATGGTGGGTAGATAGTTTGGCAAACAAGAAAGGACAGATGGACTGACAGACAGATGGATGGATGGGAGAGTGGGATGGTGGGTGGATGGATGGACTGATGAGTAGTAAGTGGTGCATCGTGGATCGATGTTTGGTTTGACGAAGGGCTGGATGGACAGAAGAAGGAATTTTTCACACCATGAGCTCTAATTGGCTTGGTATTTCTTCAAAATGTGGGCACTAACTACACTCATTATAAATTAACAAAGTTAACTTAAAATGTTTTCATAAAATGCCACAGAGTGGGTGCTTTCTTTTTTCTCTTTTCTTTCCTTCTTTCTATTTCGTTCCTTCGCGTGGTCTTTTTTTCTTTTTATATGTGTTAGCGTTTTCTGTAGGAGCAGTAGTGGTGTGTCCCTGTTAAGCATGACGGTTGACCTTGAAATCATGTAATGAGCCACTGAAGCCTGCGGTGACTCCGTAAGTTTGTGAGCAGCTGCTGATGTCTCTGATTTTCATCACCGTGCTGTTCTGCCTCCCGCTCTCCAGAACTGTATATGACGTATTGCACTGTCCGTAGATGTCCGTCTGAAGCCAACGAAGACAGACGTTTCAGTCAAAGCATGAGCAATAGGTAACGACTGTTTACCTAAAATCGTAACATCAGTCTGTTATCACCAGGTTGTACAGTAGAGGCAAGAAACAACTAAAGTCTAAGCATTGAATTAACTGAAGTCGTGTTTATCATTTTGATATACAATACGACCAGCGAAGCAACTTGTCTTTGAAACGATACTAGCTGCGCGCACTGATATATTAAACACAGTTGTTCTGTAAAGAAACGAACGCGTAGAGAATTAACCCCTCAACAAACCTTTCAACCTTCTTCCAAAGTTGTAGTAATGAGGTTATCCCATCACAAATATTTTTCCTTGTAACTCACTTAAACAGGTACGAAAGTACATTACTGTCTGTTAAAATTATAATTCAAGCAATGCAAATACGCAAGCAACAGCGCTTTCTTTGCCTTCTTGAAAAAAACTGGGGGGGGGGGGCTACTATCGGCATTTGTTTCTCGTCCAATAGTTAGACACTGAAAGCACCGTGGTGCTAATAAATTTACCTCGTCGACTTCTTCGTCAGCAGAAAGGTTCTTCATGGAGTTTTGGAACGCAGACCAAAACCCTCGTTTAATATTCAACGTCCAGTCGTGACCTCTCCGCGCACACTTCCGCCGCGATATCTCAGCTCGTTTAAAGGCGGGGTCAGTTGTCGCGTGCCCTCTGTTTATGTATAGGCGAGCTTAGTTTTGACGTGCAGCCTTTACAGTTTTCACCTCTAACACCTCGAGGTTTCGAGTGCGTTCTGTTTGCATAAAGGCGATCTCAGATCTCGGATTTCTTCATGCTTAGTACAATGACGCGAAATACTATGGCGGGAAAAGAAAACTGGGCAAGGAGGAAGTGAGTGGCCGGAGCGGTCACGACTGCGCATGCGCTGTGACGTCATCGCGAAAACTTAGACCTTGACATCGGTCCTTTCCCTAATGTAACATGGCATCTACGTTGCAGATTTATTTACATAACTTTTAAAGTAATTTCACCTTATCAGTTGAAAATAAAATCCCGCGGTTATGGTTGACCCCCCAAAATACTACTTCAGGGGTCAATAAAAGCAATCTGACTTCAATGACAGATGCAAATAATATAATTTGGGATACATCCGAAGTATCTTACTTCAGTGGAATGGCTGTATTATGACTTATAGCGACCACTGTGACGTGTATACTTTGTAGCTATGGTAAGGTTTATCGAACTAGAACACACAGGCAGTTGTCTGCCTTTATAAGAAAGGTTAAGAAAGTACCACAGCTTATATCTAATATGTAAAGCCAAATATCATCTGTGTTTGTTATACAATTCTTGAAATCCGCACGCCTGAACCGACCCACACCAAATTTGACACGCGGGGTTTCTTTTCACCCGCAGATGGCCATAGGCCATATTTCCACCCTGTACCTAGATGTATACATAAATGAAATAATAAATATGACGAGGTTGTTAACACGTGTACACGGGGATCAATGTGCAAGGGAGATCACCAAAGTTCCCTTTCGTACGAAGAGTACTTTCCCTTGCCTCGCTTGACAAGCCAAAACGTAAGTCACCCTAGTGTGTAGCTAATCAATCCGTGAGCTCTACGGGAAGCGACGACATGACGTCACAGGTCAAAGAGCGTCTGTTGTCCGCTATCTTTTAAGCAGAGAGAGCGAAGCGACTATAGAGAGCTGAGTGGGAACTTAATGTCTTAACGTATAATCATCTAGTGTAGTCATCATCATGCGGGGATGACTGTTGTGTGAAAAATAGTGTGAACAATGCGGAAATCCCAAATGTAAACCTTGATTGGCCAGTTGTTCGTGAGGTGATAGAGGACGCGAGTGGACTAAATTAAACAGAACTCCAGAAAACGATCCCGTTCCAGACAGCTCATAACATTTAACTAAACTGAAATTCACCGAAACCAACATTTCGTTTTTCCTATTGTTGTTGTTGCTGCTGCTGTTGTTATTTACATTTCTGTCACCCTTTTTCGTCATTATTTTTACTGCTTCCGGGGCTTTTGGTATGATTTAAAAGCGTGTTCAAAAAATAAACTTTATTATTATTTTTATTATTTTCATTTTCAGAACCTATCATTAGCTTTATATGTAAAAAGTAGTTTATTTGTGAAACTGCCTTGCTTCTTGGTTTGAGTGATAACAGTCTAGCACTCTGTAGGAGGACAAACGTTAGCTGGCCACAGAAAAAGTCCCGGTAAGTTACTCATATTAAGCAACTAAAATATGTACCCAGTTAGCGTTGTACAATAGTTGTGATGAGGTTTTGATAAACGGTGGGGTTAAAAGACGTGAAAAGACAGATGTTGAAGATAGTTTTAAATAGATCAGCTCGAGATCACGTGATATCAGTGGTCAAATAGTGAGTACAATTTAATCGAAAAAAGGAATAGCTGTCTGCACATTGCTGGTTTCCAAGCAACGCCTGACTAGTGCTATGCTGTGTGTCGCTTGATGAGCTCTCTGACCGCGGCCACTGCAGTCGCGTACACTGGATGTAGGGGAGATAACACCCGGTAAGCAACATATTAGCTCATTTGTTGTATCCCTTGACTGCTTGTCTCGGGCAAGTTATGGCCACATCTAAGAAGTGAAACATCCTGCGTAGAATACTTCTCCCAGTCTATCACAACACACAGCAGTTTGGCGAAGCAGCATCGTAGTTTAGATTTATTTAGACTGGCAGTCCAGTAGTGGAATTTATTTTCGCTTACCAGTGAGAATCGTAGTTCTTCTGGATGTGTCACGTGTTGATGGGATCGCCTGACTGTCATAAATTTGCCTTTTCTCCTGAATGAAACACCAACTAGACAAACTTAAATTCCTGTCGATTCGACAACATACAGAGATAGCCACAAGATTCGGCTATAAATAGGGTTAACCGTGGTCGGGACCATAATTATGTCAGGGAGGTGGTTCAGTCATCCAATGCTGACCCGCGCACACCTTATTTTGCAACACAATTCCCAGCTATTTAACTACAAAATCTTAATATTTTGGCTTCTAATTGTTTAATTTTTATTTTAAAATAGGACCTCAAATGCAGTGACCTATGTGTGCATACGTTGTATGGCAGGCGACAGATGGGTTGGAAGAAAAAAGTTCCTGCATTAACACGGCCGGTGGGGCCGAATATCCTGTCCTGGCTGGGAAGATAGAAGCTATCTCCCTTTTCTTAATGACAAAGACCTGTCTGCATACAGGAAGTTGACGCTTAGAAACTGGTTACTATGGTAACAGCCAGATCCTTGTTATTATCAGTACGCTTCACAAAACGAAGGAACGACAACTCCAACAGCAGCGATTTCCATAATGGCAGTGATTGTTGCTATTGTTGTCATTATTGTTGTCTTTTTTGCGCTGCAAGGTTCCCCTATCTTTCCTTCTGCATTTTCCTCTCTCTTTTTCTATATGTAGACTACTTTATCTCTTCCTTTCCTTTCATCTATTCAGAGAAACCCTGATATAAATGATGCAAGATGTCTTAATATTGACGTTACACTCCCCTCATATTACGTCATGCCTGTGAGCATTAGCGAGTCTAGCGACCACCTACACCACCACCAACAGCAACCCAAAAAAAGAAAGAAGATTTTTCCACGAAAGTGTGAATGAAATTCTTATCTGAGATCTATCATCTTTCCTCATCTTCCTGGTGTGTCTCACTCTATCAGCCATGCAGCTAGACACCCTCTAGTTTCTCGGAAGGTTTGTAAATATTTTTTTCATTTAATACGCAGCAGGGAGCCATTTAAAAAAAAGAAGATACTGGGGTGGCTGAGGTGTTGACGTCAACAAAGAATGAATTCGGTGTCAGACGAGTGTAGATAATCATCCAATACCAAGTCGGCTGATTTATTTATAGTTTTTTTTTTTGGGGGGGGGGGGGGGGGGGGGGGGGGGTCTGTAGGTTTTTTTAAAGATCACCAAAGATAATTGTTGGAAGTAAAACATCGCTCGTAATTAAGTCTGGAGCTAAACTGGTGTCTGGAATTAAAATGATGTCTTGTCCAAACGCATTGAAAATGTTTTTGTTTTCGTGGTATTTCAGCTAGGAATTATCATATTATTTTATAGGTCAGCTTGACCACTATTTGAAAATACGCTTGTGTGCAAAGAAACACACACACACACACATGCGCAAGCAAATCCACAAGTACCCACGAAGACATGCTCTCATCTATGCGTAATATTCCTCTTTGGTCTCAAACACATTATCAGAGATCGACGCTGTTTTCGTCAGCAATTGTGCTGGTCGACGCCCACGTACTTTGTGAGCATGTCGGTAGTCATTCTGGTCTGTTTGTCTGGAACTGACTTTATCGACCAGTAAAATCTAAAGATAGCCAATAATATCTTGGACCACCATTCGCACTGCCGCCTTATCGCTGCAACAGGTGATGCGTCTGACTTATCATCCCTTGCGAGCCATTCCAGAGCTATCTGCTTTGGTTGATTATAGCGGCCATGGGAGTTCTTGGTATCTATGAGAGTACTGAAACTCACTGGTTGTCCGATGGGCGACGTCCAGTTGAAGGTTTTTTTCATAAACTTCCACTCACTAAAACTGCTAGACCAAAGGCGCTGGTCTGTGACGCTTGGTTTTTCTGCCACTTATGCATTTGTAACTAACATTTGTGTCCTGTACACTGCTGTTCCTGCTTCCCATAGTTTATTCTTTTTATTTCTTCGTCCTTCGATCTTTCTTTTGCTGCTTATATCCTTCTCAGGCTTTCAAATGAGTTCGGGTACTTTTATACGATCATATTACTTGCTGCTGAATGACGCGCATTTAGTGAAGAAACATAAGCTTATCATCATCATCATCATCATCATCATCATCATCATCATCATCATCATCATCATCATCATCATCATCATAGGCAGCAGCACCAGCAGCCACCCGACACACACTTTCTGAAGCCTCCGAGGGGTGCAGCCTATGGCTGCCAGCAGGGGTCCGACGGGAGCCGCAGAAGCCAGTAGACGCGTCAAAGCAACCACTTTCTACTCTACCGCCACCCCCAACCCCTCCCCTAATCCTCACTCCCACCCTGAACAAAGAAAGAAAATTGTTGCAATCAAGATTCGAACACCTAACTTTCAGTTCCTAAAGCCAACGGGCCATCCAGCTATGGAGCACTTCGGCGGCTTCTGTTCATTCTAACCGTAAGAAACTGCCAGTCCCGAGACTTCACAATGCACCTTATGGCTAACAAGAACACAGCCTACCGAAATGGTCAGTCGCCGAATGGTTAAAAAGTGTTTGGTCAACGAAAGAAGATAGTGTTCGATTTTCGCGGCTTCGTTTTTTCACACACATTTATAAACGTTGCTCGGGTTGGGGGCTAGGAGAGGGTTAGGGTAAAACTGATTGCCTTGACACTATTCAGTAGATGCGAACCAGGGCTGGCCTTCATGAACGTCTGTAGCTGCTCTTCTGCCCATAAGGGTGGTTGTAAGGTTCATTTGCGCTGTGTATTTTATGCGCACGTTTACGAATGAACAGGAGATAAGAATGCTCATGCAAGCCGACCCGGGTGCGAAAACCCTGGTCAGAGAAGGGCAGGCGTCGGAGGGTTTACGGGTTATCTTCTGGCCTCTGCCTGTTCCCGTCGGACCCCTGCTATCACCCGTAGGCTGTACCCCACTGAGGCTTCAGCAAGTGTGTGTATCGGGTGCAGCAGGAGATAAAGAAAAAGATCCTTTGAGTTGCTATTGTAACACCAGCAAGAAGAAATTAAGTAGTCTAACTGTAGTCTGCACGCTGACAGCTAGAAATGTCGTCCTACCTGTCTACAGTTTCGACACACAGCGAGTTATTTACAAAACATGCACGCACGGGGCGCCTGCCAGTCCAAGAGGAGGGCGAACCTAAACACGCGCAGTGGTCACTGACAGCATGCAGGCCGCATGCTGTCCGCCTGCTCATAGATCAGTGCCTTGCAGCCAAACGACCCGTCAAGACCAGTCAGTCCCATGATGCTATCTCTCGCAAAAATGTTAACCAACCTCGGTAAACCATCGCCGCTTTCTTCGAGCGTTCATAGAACCCAAGAAAAAAATCTGAGGCTAGTTTCACAGACACGAGGAACGGAAGCGATGCGAGGGAGCGAGAAAATCATTGTTTCCTCTTGGTGTACCTGTGCGTTTTAATGCATTAGAGGGGTCAGAGCACCCTAGAGGTGACTGTAGGTGTTCTGCGAGCTCTAGTCGCAGGTAAGCAAGCGGCAGTACGTTGGGGACAGTTCGCTTTTACCTGACACATCTTTCATCTCATATGTCGCTGACACACACACACGCACGCACGCGCAGCGCGCCACTAGCTCGCGCAGACAGCAGTTTCAGTTTCCGTCGCGCACCTCGCTGGATCCCAAACAGACATGCCATGCAGCCAACCTTTCACCTCCCAGGGCGCTGGCTGATGGCCTCGCCACATCCGGGGATGTGAAGACATCATCTCGAGGCTTACGTTCAAAACAGCACGCGTAATCCGCAGGCTGGCAGGTCAACGGGCGATTAGCCACCCTGGCTTAGTTTCAGTTTTATTGCAGGGAATTCCTCGACACTTGATACGCATCTATGTCGCTGCCGCCGTGTCCCCATAGCCCTACGCCTTCCGGCCGTCCTCTGCCCTCGATGGCCTTAGACTCGGGTTGGACGTGCGGCGCGATTTGGAGACTGCAGGTAACGTTGGCAATGACGGACAGGGGAAACAACTGTTGGGGAAGTAAGGAGGGGATTGATGGGTCCGGAGATTCTACAAGACTGGATGGCGGATGAAGCAGGTTCAACATTAGTCTCGGGATGACTGACACGTGCAGGGTCGGGCAGTTAAGCCGGCCTTTTCACTTCTACGGACGAAATACAATCGGTTCATTGCACAGAAATTTCAAAGACTACATACAAGTTTGCAGAAGATCGCTATCATCACCACCACCACCACCACCACGCATCAACATCGGTGGTGCGTCTTTTGTTCCTTCGCTACTCTCTCCGTTCTCCCCCCTCCCTCTCTCTCTCTATATATATATATATTTGTACAGCAATGGTGTACGAAGAGCTAGAAAAAAGGATTTTGTTCTTTATTGTTATTGATTCTTCACAGCAAAGACTGTTGAAACGATTTTTACAAAGATCGTTTGGCCTTGTCTACCAACCCGTAAAACTGATGAATAAAAAATAAGAAAAGGAACAGGTGGGGGGGGGGTATTTGTTGCTTAACGTCCAGCCGCAAACTATGTGCATATCAGGGCGGTGTTGCTTAGACAGAGTTTACGTGCTGCCACACGTGGGCCTGATGGCGCAACACGGGCCTCAGTTCCACCCAGTCACATTATACTGACACTGGGCCAACCAGTCCTAGTACTGTTCCCTGTAGTGCCAGACATCTGTCAGGGCAGCTACTAGATTGCCAATTTTTAAGTCTTAGGTATGACTCGCCGGGATGCGAACCAGCGACCTCCCGCCTCGGAAGCGGACGCCTTAACCACTAGACCATCGAGGCAGTAAAAGAACAGGTGCTTGCGGCTTGGGGTAATAAAGGTAAAACAAAAGGAATTTAGCCAAGCGGGAGTTCGACAGACAACAAGTCAACGTTTCGGGACATAACCCCTTCCTCGGGAGTGTTGGAAACGGAAGAGCAGATTACAAGAAACAGTCGCAGACCTGGTAGAGTAGAAACAGTTGCAAATTAATCAGGCAATTTACATTCAGCTGGAAAATTAACTGGTACAATATATGCATTTGTCTAATTTACTGATTAGATGATTCAAGATGCCATCAATACGTACAGTGAACATATAGTAAATATATAAATATGAAATATATATATATGTATATGTCTTGTGATCAAAAGTGGAATTCATTTGGAGTCTGTGCACGCACGCCTGCACTCACGCCCGCGCCCTCACTTCCAAACTTTAAAAAAAAAAACACCAAATCCGTTTGGCGGTCCGCACAAAGAGCAGAAAATTGTTGCGTTCACTTTTTGTCGGCAATCCCTAAAAGCCAGTGTTGAAAAACCGAAGTATATCTTCCAGGTAAGAATCTTAGCGGGACGCGCTGGCCAGGACATGGTTTCTGCATCAGTGACGGCTGTATCTTTGTGTGTTATCTACAACAGTGCTCCGCCTTTAGAAAGCTGAAGAAAAAATCTGTTGTGAAGGCGGTAGTGGTCTTACCAACCGGCGTCGAGATGACGGCGATAGTTAACTGTCGTTGACACTCACGAAGCTGTGATGCCCTGCTAGTGGAAAGGTGCAGGTGAGCTATACCAGGCTATGCACTCTTTTGATGCACATTTTATATTAGGCAATCTCTAATTATCAGGCAGTAAACTAAAATATTCGCGCATATAGGCATGCAGACACTTCCCTGTGATGAAAAATGTCCCAATATATTTTAATTCAACGTTCTAAATGCCGTTGTATATATTGCCTGGTGATCTGGAGCTCTTAATATTTGTTTACATTACATTAACGTTCAGCGTCTTACACTTTTCTAATTTGTAGAACTAGAAGTGGTACCCTACTTTACCCCTGGCGTTGGTGTAGAGTGAGTAATGTTTTTGCATCCTAATTGTTTGTTCTGAAAGCTCTCCAATACACGTGCAGAGAAAATCTTTATTTTATTAATAAAAATTAGCTTGGAAGCGCTGATTTTGGTAGCCGCAGCTGAAATCCATCAGCTCCCTCGTTTAGTGGTGTTTCGTCTTTAGCTAATTCCGACAGCTATCATTCACTTATAATTTAAGCGTGCGCTTCCTGTTTGCGTAAACGAACAGCTTTAGGCAGTGCAAAACTGTTGCAACTGTTCGTCAAAAAGCCCAGCCTCTTGCCCGAGGTCTGGTTCAATCAGAGACAGTGCTCTGAAGAAAAATTAAACCTTACAAATAGGGGATTATTTTCCATTCCTGTAAGTGAAATTACGTCGCGCATTTTACTTGCTTATTTGCTTTTACTATTTTTTTAAAAGTTCATTTGCTAACCATTTTTAAGTAGATCGAATAAAAGCAATTTAAGCCAATCGACATGAAATTTCCTCTTTTCAGAAGTGATCACACTTACTAAAGATGTGTATATATATATATAGAAAATGCGCTGATTAGTTCTTTTATGTACAATAATTTATATCACCAAGGAAAAACAGGAAGTTTAAAAAACACACAAACAAACAAACAAAGCCCAAAGGGACATGAGAAAAGAAAATTCTTTCAACGGCCATGATCAGTTAGCAAGTACCACAAGTTAACACGCGGATAGCAGCTTACTAGAAGTTAAGGCACTACATACATTATCAGATATCAGTTGGAATATATTGAAAAATAGTTACCTGTGCCTGCGAACTTTTGCTGCCGCCAGAGGTCTTTGGTAGTTCCTGAACTTCCAGTAATCGGTTGCCAGCAGCATGTAGTACTCGCGGCAGATATAAAATTAGGAGTGAGTGAGTGAGTGAGTGAGTGAGTGAGTGAGTGAGTGAGTGAG
>SMGT01014453.1:420764-438672 GCA_004794575.1 Lanistes nyassanus
GTCAGTCAGTCAGTCAGTCAGTCAGTCAGTCAGTCAGTCAGTCAGTCAGTCAGTCAGTCAGTAAATCGGTAAATCAGTAAATCAGCAAATTAGTAGATGTTCGTGATGATACCTGTAGTCCACGTACAGCGTATCCAGGTGTCAAAGAGTGCCCACCTACAATTCTTGCGTCACTCACATGTTTAACTTTCCAATTTCCATGTGGAGTTTCTACTTCAAACCTTAACCCATCAGCTACAGTTAGTCGGTTAAACCTATCCCCTTACCTTACATCTTTACGCCCTCTTCTCCCCTCCCACTCACTTCCTCTCTGAAGATCTAAGCTCTAATTTCTGCGTTCTCCGACTGACTGTTATTACACTGTCGCTTCTCACTCGCCTGTAAGCGTAGCGTTCTGCGAAGTCTCGCGCACATGAGCGAGAGTTGCGTTCCTGCGCAAGAACTCCCGAACAACCGGTAGGCAGTGCTGGTCCGTATCTACTAACGACAGCTTCGCACGTTCTTATAATCCCAATTAACAAAACCTCTGATGTATGATTAATCCCTCCCCACCTTCCAGCTTCTGGCTTGTGAACAAGAAACACATTGTGATGTAAAACGAAGGATAGGGCTGGCATTCGCTCCACGAGGGAACGATTGGGTACGTTCGCTGGAGGAAGGGGGAGCACAGTTTGTTTTTCAAAGCAAAAGCGATCGAGAGAAAGCAGGTGGAAGGAAAAACCGCGGCCCCCGACCCCCTGACCAGAGCGAGGCTGCGCAACCAACCAGTCGCGGGCAGGATTGGCTGGCGTGACGTAACCAGAACGATGTGTGCGCGTGCTTCACAGTATAGCCGCGCGGAGTACGCTGGCAACCGCTGATCGACTGAGTGGTTAAGTATGCGATTAAACGAACGTGTTATATCTGGCTTTCCGCCTGCAGTGCAGGAGCTCTCCTGTTTTCACTGAGTGAGGGATATTAGCCTCGTCTGACAGAAAGTCTGCATAAGTACAACGTTAAAAAAATAGAATAGAGGGTCCACTAGATATCATACGAAATGAGATTTCATAACACTGTATCATTGTGTACTATTGACAAGACAGAGCAAGAGGAAGAGAGAGAGGGGGAGAGTGGGGAGAGAGAGGGGGAGAGAGAATATATACAATAAGCTTCGAGTTCATGAAATAAAAAGATAAATGTTTATTAGCGAGAGTTGTGAAATAACGCAAGCTTACGCTTATTCCGCTACTAGTTTTTGCGTTCACAAGGTGAAAAAACGAACACGACTTTTAAGACGAGGCGTTTAGCATAAGACGTTGTATGTGAGAATCATATAAGCATTAGAGAGGCGGGGGTATGAGAACAAATGTCAGATCATAACGGCTCTATAATGTGAATCTGATGGCAGTTGTGGCAGGGGTCGGAGAGGGGAAGCTGCTTTCAAAACAACGAAGAAAGGGGGAGGGAAAAAGTGCATAGCGAGACCGAAGTAAAGGTGAACGCTGTATCGCTATGAGTTATACCAAATTATTAACAGGTAAGAAAGCAGCTCGCGTGAAAGAGAACTAGCAGGAAAAGAATAGGAGGGGTACAGGTAAGACAGGGGCAAAGGGGGAGAGACGCTAAGAGACAGGTCATGATTAACGCGGTATGAAAGCTTTTCTGCTTGGGACGTTCCCAGTCTGCTGCTGCCTGCCGATGCCGTGTCGTTCTCACCTTAGAGATCGGCAGTTGACCCGCCTCGTCTCGGCAAGTCAACATTTTCGCACCTCGGACCGTTTGATGTAGGCCAAGCCACGACCCAGCCGTCGTGACAGCGAAGCTCACACTCATTCTTGGGGAGCCACTGGCGGGCCTCCATTGAGTCGCTGAGCCAATGGGAAGCGAGGATTTTCACGTCTGCTTGCTTTGAGTTGTGAGTCTCGAACGAGAGGGGCCAAGTTTAAGAAGCGAAGTGAATTGGAAGATTAGTGGAATTCTTTTGGTCTGGCTTGTGAGGTGGGTGTTTGTTTCTGGAGTTGATAGTGTGGCGTCTGGTTTCGCTGCTATCCTCATCGCTAGGGTTCTTGTTGTCAGGGTGCTGGTGTTAAATCCCCTCCTGTTCTCCGAAAGGGAAGAAGGTTTGAGAGAAAAATCTCAAAGTCGCTTCAGTGGAGAAAATCAGGTGTAAAATATTGACCAGGCTCCTATCATTTTTGCTCTGGATTGGCAGATATTGGAATTTCCTGGATTCCTGTGAACGTTCTGCTGATGCATCGCTTGTGGGTGACCAAGAAACTGGTGAAATGAAAAGTCGGCCCCACAGCACTGAGCTTACCGAGACGTAAATACTTTGACCCGAACTGCTGGTTGTCAGGAATTCGACGCCGTTAAAAAGCACGTGCAATTTCCGGCGCTTTTTTTCCAAGGGAAGGAAAAGTCGAGGACAAATCGAGAGAGCGTGTAGGTTTGTCATGCGTGATGTGTCTGCTTCGACGCACAGCTGAGCGGACAGTCATGGCACGGTCCACTTGCCGGTCAGGGAGGACAGTCGGAAGCAGTCCAGCTGTTTGCCGAGAGATTTGCAGGAGAGTTCTTGCGCTGAGGACCAAAGTGTCTGTGCTTGTGCTTGTGTTTTTATCTCTGGCTACAGTGAAGCCTTGCTACGGAGACAACGCCAAGATCCCCCTGGTCAGTGAAGACCCGCCAGAGGTAGAGCACAAAGAACCAGGTAAAGATTTTATTCCGTGACTCGGTACTGACGTATGACATAGATGCCAGCATACCCCCTCCCCGATTTGTCTCTCGTGCAAGGTAATTGTGAGATAAAGTGGGCAAGGAGTGGGGAGAGAAGCAAGAATTTCCATATTCATCTCTAAAATCGAATTGAAAATCCTTGTATTTAGTTTTGACAACGAAATGGTAAAAGTAATATTTCGATCTGTCTTTTGGCTAGAAAGATGGTAGCGATAACAGAACAAGTTTTGTAGAATAAGCTGACTCGAAAAGTTCAGTATTTTCTTGCCTATTAAGGTGAATTGTGGAAAGGCATTTGTAACAGCTCTGTCGTCTTCCAATAACGGCAGGACCAGAAGTTGGTAGTGAGTTGCTAGTACTCTGCGGTACTTAGTAAGCTGCGATAAAATTGTGAAAAACTTGAAAAATAAATAACTTGTATCGGCACGCACGCGCAAAATATAGTACTGACAACGTCTTCATCCGAATATATTTTTAAATCGTGATGGTTTTTTATGTTTTCACTGGTGCATATATCCATACTGCTCCACCACCACCACCACCACCTTCGCCGCCGCCACCCACGCACACACGCAACAACTACAACTATTATCAGATCAAGCTACTTTATTGTTATGGACTTAGATGGTATGAAGTTCTTCACGCTTGAAATTTGTAATCTCAAAAAATACTGCACCGATGTATTTGATCGGATTACTGTGCTTGAAAATACGTGAATGGAAGGGATTATTGTAAGATTTAAGAACAAATTACTACATGTTTTATGGCTTGAGCATGAGAGATTTAAGACTGTCAGACAAATTCGAGGAAAAGATTGTTACTTGTTTGTCAACACACTATGCAGCCAATTTGTATAAGAAGATTTTATTTAGAGATCCAATGACAGCTGCTTTTCAGTAGACTATTAAAAATAATGCTCAGCATTCTTCTGTACAAAAATGTGCGTTTATACAAACGCGAAACGCACGCGTATCTCATATAAAGGGCGATTTTCGCCGTTTATGCGAGATACGTATATAACGTTCCGCTTTATGCTTAAACATACACTTTTGTTAGCAAGGATCGCCAGCATTTCTGTCAAGATAGTCATTAACATAATCATTGTCAGTGTCGTCGTCAGACAGCTCTCCTCGGCTGACTGTCGTTGGCATTTCGCGGGCCAACATCACATTTTGTAGCTGCTATATCTTTAGCACTTGTAGGACTTACTAGCAGTAGTTCAAGTGCATGTGCTCGCTTTTGTTTCCCGCTAAATGTCATTCGTTTTAGCACTGTTTTCTTGACCATTCAAGGGAGAGGTCAGCTGTCGGCTGAGATTTAAATGGTAAACTTTCTCTTTACGTGCTTCGCTGTCATTATATGAAACACTGGGGGAGGGTGGATACGCTTCTGTCAGCATGCTGTCTTGTGTGAAATTTAAAGTTGTTGAAAATTAACGTTTAGCACAGCTCTTCTTTTGAAATGTCAATGGATTAAGAATAGCGACTTCGCTCAAAACAAATGCCCTTAAATATCCAGGAACTGCAATTATCACTATAATAATGAAATAATGTTTAATCCACCGATCAACGGTATTCGTGCATTGACCTCCTATGATTCACATTTCTGGATATTCCAAGTGAAAAAAAAACTCAGCTAGCTGGGGAGGTAAGAAAACACTTGTTCAGTGGCATAATCGCAAGGGTCCTTGTTAGGAAAATCCACATTTATCTGTTGAGGATTGACAGGCTTGTAAAGGTACACAGATTAAGAGACAAATGTGTGGACGTCCTAAAAACACGGAAATCTTAAAATAGGGATGAGGTACGGAAAGGCAAAGGACATTTTAGTGTTCAAAGTAAGTGCGTGAGTTAAAAAAAAAAAAAGACAATGGACGCTCCAGGTGAGGCACTGCGAGATACAGAACCACAATCACAACTCGCTCTTTCCTCTTGCAAGTCGCCACGGCAGAAACTTGCGCGCAAGGGGGAAAAAAAGAACTTGCTGACAAATTTGTGCAGTAGTTATCACTTGAAACGTCAGTCTCAAGGTTTGTTTAATATGAGTTTTTCTTAACCAGAAAAGTTTATTTTTTCCCGTGAATAAACAAGTAAAATATTGCAGGAATACTTGTAACTGCTAAGTATTAAATAACAAAGTCAGTAGCATATGCAGCTGGAGGCTGTAATACCTAACAGTTTCACTCCTACAGTCGATGCTCGTGTGTCGTGGCATGAGCGTGCGAAGCGAACGACTGCCACACATTCTCCTGAAACTGATAGGGAACACGGTGACGGTCAGTTCACGACGCTCATTATGATAGGCCATGGGTAACAGGAATGCGAATCTTGAATATTGAATAAGCGGTAGTTTTAATGTCTATTATTAAACATTAAACATTTCTTTCCTCATTCGAAAAACTTGAATCCCACCATTAAATTAATCTGGGTGATGGGTCGAAGCTTAGTTCAAGTGTTGTGATACTACCTGGTTGAAAGGCTGATCCGAGAAAACGTCTGGCCTGGCCCTGTGTTCAGACTTGCACTTCTCGTACAATGAAACAGTACTAGCACTACCTCGTGAACTAAAGGCTGCTGTAATATTCAAATAACACATACAAACTATCGCTTTCCGCTTCTAAATCTCATCAAGTAGTAGTGTCGTAGTCCTTGAGATTTTTTTTCAGCGAGCCCTCGGTACAGACAAACAGACCGCGTGCATGCAATTCGTGGCTTCAGATTCCTACTGTACTTGCGCTGTCTGTTTTACGAGCACGAAACAGCGGCACCACTTTAAACAGACAAGAACAAAATGAGTAAGTTTTAAATATCTCTTGAAAAAATTAACATAGCAAAAATAATTAAGCATTTTCAGAAAGTGGAGGAAAACGGCCATTTCGCCCCAACCCCTCTGTCCTCCATTGAAACAATATACAAGTGCGGTTGAAAAGGAGGGAGTGGTATGGACTGACAGACGCACTTAACCAAAAAAGAGGGGGACGGGGGTGTTAGGATGGGAGTAGAGTGAGCCGTCAAAGTTGGGGTGGGTTACTGTACTCAGTAAAAGCTATGGGTGGCGGCGGTCCTTTGATACTGTAATGGAGTAGTCGGTTGGTATAATAATATGCAAGCAGGCGATTTTTCTGTGTGATAGTCTAAAGTTCCATTCGCGGTCTAACATTCCATCTCGGCTGTTCTTTCTGGTCTCATCGGCTACACGTGGTACGCTGCAGATCCACGCTGGGAGATTGTCATTGAATTACTGTCGGGCAATGACTATCAACTGTGTGTGTTCCTCTCGCTAGAAACCCAGAGGTGGTTTAGCTGTTTAAAATATTTAGAGTACTGTACTTCGAAAGTTTACTAAAAGAGAACATTTTCTTCCGTTTGTCACAAGCTGGTCGTGTTTATCTGTGATCCCCCACTCAAGCTTACTTTTCTATATTTGTATCCAGTAAAAATGATTTACCCATCTGTGCAGTCAGACAGCCAGGAGTCTGTCTGTAAATCAATTCCCTGTTTGCATGTTTAGCTCCGTCTGCGGTTATGCGTTGAAACTGGTTTTGATTATGACAGGAATAAGAGGGAATGTGTTACGTCATTTTATGTTCCACTTATGCGGAAAATATAGAAGCCTGCCTGCTGACATCAGAGTGAAAGCACATTTAACACAAATGACGACATCAGCAGATGGCGTACAGGTGTCGTAATGCTGTCTTGTGGCGCATATAACCTCAGCGTCCACGGGCTTCCTCGTGTCTTTCGCCTTGCCGCGCTAATGCCCGTAATTAAATACACTGTACAGCATGCTTAGGTCCATTGCCTTGGACAATTCTAAGCTCTTCTGACAGGGAAAGGACAAAAGTTCAGGCACCTAGTATTTCTCTACGTAAACTACGCAGTCAATTCTAGAAATTTGCTGCTTTAATTAATTTTAAGGTTGATAGGACAGAAATAGGATGTACACATTTGTCAGTCAGCAAAAATCGCAAGATTGGGGATCAATATTAAAGAACTAGAAATATTTAACTAAGTGCTCAGATTGGTAGGCAGAGGTTTATAGAAAATAAACACTTTTGCAACATTGTCAGATTTTAAAATTTTGATCGACCTATCTGAAATATTTCTAATTACAACGAAACATTTTTTGCTGATGTCTCATGACGGCTTGACTTCTAGAACATGCGACTGGAAGCTGCTTTGTAGGCTTTGCTAGACCGAGCTGACCACGTGGGTCATCGACAGTTACCTACTTTTCACTCTGAATTTAACCGTGCTGACGCCAGCAGGTGGCAGCACTGAGGTTTTCCTGAGGCACACCTTGACGTGGCTCAATCAGGGGTTTGCTTACGAACAAGTGACCTAGTTTGGCTGCTTGGACTCGCTCTCCTGTGGTTATTTTTCTCCAGGTGCGTTTGTTGGTGTTCCCTGAGTGCACGGCGAGCTGTCAGTGCTCACACTGTTTGTACACAAGTTGCGCTAGGCACCTCGCCTTCCTCGCCTTCCTCGCCACGGGGTGTGTAAAGGACGTATCTCCGACCCCATAAAAGTCTTTAAGTACTTCCCATTCTCGCTTTACGTCTTGTTTCTCCCCCATCTCTCTGCCTACCATCACGCATCCGCTACTTGCCTGCGTCTTGTAACAGCGGAAGTACAGATAATGGAGATACGGGTACGCGCGGGAGTCGGTATGTGTGTGTGTTGGGGTGGGTGGGTCTGTGTGGGTATGTTGTGTTGTGTGTGTGCGCGCGCGAGCGAGCGAGCGTGCGTGTGGGTGTGGGTGAGTAAATGGGTGGGTAGGTGTGGGGTGTGTGCAAGTAAAAGTGTTTCTGGTTTCAATTTACCAGACCAGTGACTATTTTCATTGCCATTAGGCACCCCACCCCCAACAATTCGCATTTCTTTTCCTCTGCTCGCACGACTGCAGGCGCCATTAAGCGCGCAAGCAAATTTCAGTGAAATGAAAACACTACCAGTGAATGTTTTATTGGCGAGTAAGATGACCCCGTCACCAGCTGGAGGCGCGCGTGGTTGTTTGTTGCACTAAGAGTTCAGTCAAGTGTACAGCCCATAGCCTCCCACACACACGAGCGGCTTGTGGGAAGCCAGAACAAAGACAGCTTCTGGCAATTAACGCAGTAGCGCTGTCAACATTTGTGTTTCTTTCCCTGCCAGGTGGTCTTTCTTAAAAGTAGACTCCCTCTGGTTCCGAGTCTTACATAATACACCTAATGTGTTTGTCAAACATGACACCTAGTAAAGGTAAAGACCCAGGAACGGAACGATTGGAAGCTTGGGTCAGAGAGCTTGTAGCGTGTCTCTCTTTATCTATGATGCTCATTTAAAATTTGCAGCTAATTTGTCTCCGGCCTGTCGGTACGGTCTTTTCGATGGGACTAATTTTTTTAGTCTAAACATTGTTGGTAGCTTTACTTTTCACTGTGCTTTCAGGGTCACAGTGAGGTCGCATAAAATGGGATTTTTAACAAATGAAATTGGAACCTTGTAAACATCAAGGCTGGAAGCAGTTGTGACCTGAACACTGTTCTAATTTCATTGAGTTTCTGGGGACTGCCCAGAAAAAAAACCCACTAAAGTGAAAGACAATTTTATATCCTTGAAGCGCTGCCCAAGGTGAAGGTTATTCAGCAATGGGGAAAGATGGCCGGGCGCCCCCTTTTTGTGGTGATAATTGTGGATAGTGGTTTGAGCAGTCAAATTCTGCTTAATTGTTTGTACTGAAAGCTCATGGATAGTGGTTTGAGCAGTCAAATTCTGCTTAATTGTTTGTACTGAAAGTTCATGGATAGTGGTTTGAGCAGTCAAATTCTGCTTAATTGTTTGTACTGAAAGTTCATGGATAATGGATCGAGCAGACAGGCTCCCTTGTTTGTACTGATATTTATGGCTAATGTTCAAGCAGCCCGGTTCCCATGTTTGCCTACACAAGGTTGGTGGGGGAGTGTTCTGGTATTTTGTATGTGACGGAGTGCAGAGGAAGTAAGTAGAGTAGGTATAACCCTTTAACTTCGATCTCTCACTGGTAGAGTTTTCCATTCTAGCTGCCATTCAAAGCACACGCGCATTTCTGTGTGCTGACACAACCACAATGACAAAAACACTGTTCGCTGGTCATCTAACGAAACCTTTCGGTGGCTTTATCCTTATGACTGGGAATAAGCATAAGAAAATCTAAAAGGGGATGGATTTTCATTTTTTTTAATCGACTAACTTTTCTCTTTTATCTTAGCTCTCGTGAAACTCCGCTGTCACAACATGAAATGGTGTATGATAATTTATAGTAAATATATATACACATATTTGTAATTGTGTATCAGTAAACACTATCGGGCAGCCTGTGTATTGACTTCGTTTTTGCTTTATTAACAATATATTCTGTACGGACTTTTTTTCCTTTCCAACCTTTGTCCTTGCGCGCCCTCACCATCGATGTGGACTCGTGAGTTTCGAAGCACGAGAGCTAACTCGTCCTCCTGGCTTTAATCCTTTCATTTACTGTCGCGAAATGCTTTCATGGCCATCCCGAGATCTCAGTGCACGACAGGCAAAGCACAAAAATCATTATTCTTTCTCAACAGAACAAACTGAGAAGATTAGAAACGGATTGCGGAATACGAAGCTAATCAAAACTCACTGGGTGAAAAGAATGTGTCCTGCGACGATGTGAGTTCTTTGTACAAACTGGCGCCTAACTGAAGCAACAAAACAAGCAAAAGTGATTTTTTTTTCTCGAAAAGGTCGGGGTTAGCGCTCTTTACTTAAGCCTCATTTCGCACTGGATGTAGAGTGGAGCTTTCTGTAGAGCATCGTGGAAAATATTGTTAAAGTTTTTTTTATAAATGTGGAGCTGGTGAACATGAACTTCAGAAAAATGCTGGGAGGAGCTTATCTCTTGCTTACTTACCTACCTCCAGCTACACCCCTCCCCACCCCCGCTTGTGCTAGCAGCATTTGTCCTAGAGTCCAAGCCTCTCGCTCAAGGGACAATAATTATCAGAAGGCACTAATCCTTGGTGCAGGGAAGCTCATTTATTTTGAGATACTGCGACCCCCTTCAAAAAAAATTCCCCACAGAAAACAAAAACACAAAAAACAAAAAGAAAACAAAACAAAACCTCAAAATTGCCCTCACCATATCGGGAATACAGCAGTTATCCTGAACACTGGTTAGTTATGTGGATTGTAAAAGTTGTTTCGACAGTTATCGGGGAAAATATCATTTATCATTAATACAGTAGTGAGATGAAACCAGTTATTCTTAGCGCTACTACAACAAAAACCGCAACAGCAGCCAGAACAAAACAGATACCTCGAGACTCTCTGTACGTCGATTTATCCGGGAAACATGTTTGGCGCGGACCGGACGTGACAAACTTAAATGTACCCCTAAGTATGAGCCTGCAATGCTGGCGCAGTCTTTGAATATGTTCATCGCTTGTTACTATGTGCGTTTACCGGGGGTTTAGTCTGTCCGTTTATAGGTTTGTCAGTCTGTTTACTGGTGTGTCCGTCTCTGCGTTTATTTGTACGTCAGTATGTCAAAGGTTTTTGAGCTACTCTATTCACGGGTGTGTCAGTCTGTTTACTGGTGTGTCCGTCTATGCGTTTAATCGTACGTTAGTTTGTCCGTTTACAGGTTTGTCAGCTGCTCTATTCACTGGTGTGTCAGGCTGTCTTTTTATTGGTGTCAGTCTGTTTGGTAGTCAGTAAGCCAGTCTGTCCTGTACACGATGTGTCAGACAGTCCGTCAGTGACGTGAATAACCGCAGACAGCTGCGTGCAGTTTACAGACCGACGAGGATGCCCCGTGCTGACAAGGCAGGCCGATGGCAACAAATTGCGGCAGTGTAGCGGGACCCGCGGCTTGCCTGTCACAGAGGGCGTTGGAGCGGAGTTGACAACTAGCAGGTACAAGCGCGCGCGGAGGGCAGGGAAGTGTTACACCGGCCCCAGACCGGGGTACCGGCTGTCAGCTCTCATTTCCTCGCGAGGCCTCAGCAAGCGACAGGGCACGAACGTCCCCCCACCCCCAGCCCCTTCCCGCGCTGGCGTTCACCCTCCTTGCTCTTTAGTGTTCCTCCAGTTCTCTCTCTCTCACACACACACACACATACACAAACGCATACAACCAGTCAACCACAAAATGTTATATTCGTGCAAAGAGCATTATTTCCTTGTGCCCAGTAGTCAGACTTAAAAATCAGTGCATTAAAAAATCAACATAGTCAATTCATCCACTGCTGGAAGATATGCGTTTACGCATAGAATAAACGCTCATGATACATTTGGCATAGTGATTATTTACGTAAAGAAGAATATTTTATTTTATATGCAGATAAAGATTATGATATAGGACGATAAAGTAAAGAGGATAATGTTGTGACATTCTTCTAGAGGGGATTGTAGAATGCATCTTGTTTTGTTTTTTTGTTTTTTTTTTTTGTATGACGAAATTTTTTTACGGAAGAGAATTTCATTATCAATGCTTATAGTACAGATAAGTAGTGTGTGTGTGTGTGTGCGTGTGACGTTTTTGACGGAAATACTTATCAGTAAGAATACAGGTAACGTAAGTTGTGGCAATTGGCGGATGAGGGGCACACAACCCTTCGAGTGCAAACGAAAGAAGAAAGTCAGAAAGACGGGAAGATAAGTGCGCGTTGCTCTGCTCTTGAATATTATGGCGAAAACTCCTGGTCTTGGTGGTAGAGTAACAAGTTTATGCCTTGTTGACGAGTCGCGTCAAGCGCACCCCAGCAGGGCCCAATCTCTGATCTCGCCTGTGGGGGCGCTGTAACCTCAGGTTAGGCACGCGCCCCCTTCGTCGTTTCTACGGCGCTTCGTTCCAATGGACGAGATTAATTTACCGCAAGATTAGGCTTCCGTTGCTGGAGACAGGGGCTACGTGAAGGCACAGAGGAAGCACAGAATGAGTTTCACTGAAATTATTTCTATTAGCGACGGGCGAGGTGTTTGAACAGACATAAATCGCCGAAAACTCGAAACAAAACGGAGGGTTAGACTAGCGTTGATATGGTGTGCCACTATGTAACGGTTAACTTCCTAGATCCTGGGGAGTGTGGGAGGGGGAAATAATGTTCTTGGTGAAAATTACAAGCTGTAGGCCAGCTGATGCTCGATCTGCAGACCTCTTGTTTAGACTAATGTGGGAAATTGTTCCCAGATCCCCACATTACACCCAGCACCCAGTTTGGTTTCTTCTGCTCGATAGTATCTTTAAATTGTCCTCTCGCGTGGTTCCTTTTCTTTTTCGAGTAATCTGTTTGAGGAAGAAAATTATTCTGTTCTCCGTGTCACGCAAAGTATAATTATATTCCCGTTAACTTCGGATGGAAGGGAATTCCTCGACCTTTAATCCATACAGTTTAAAGGGTAAATTCGCAACCGAAAATGTTTCAACTAGGCATCTGCACTCTATTAAGATATTATAAAACAACTGAATTTCTTTACTTTTCACTTTATTATAATTTTATAGATTGATGCGCTGGTTATGCAAAAAGTAAAGTCTGTCTGATATTAAATTCCATTTTTTTAAAAATCCCTCCTACAGTACGGCACATGAACTAACATTACTCCAGGTATTTGAAAAAGTATTCATTTCCCACACATTTTTATAAGAAGAATCATTCTTTAAAAAAAGCATTTGATTTAAAAACTTACTCCTCCGTACAAACCAGTGTCATTCAGTTCCCAAGACACAAAACTAAAGAACCTTCATTATAGAGGTGTCAGGGGTCTTTTTTTATTTTTGGTAACGTAGATGTAAGCGCCGTGTAAATTCTGCCCCAAAATACAACCCCAAAGTTCTACACTCAAACACTAATTTTAAATAGGAATATTACACTTAGATTGCATGAACTCTCACGTAATGTATCGCAGCTGGACAGTAGAGAGAGACAGAGTTGGATGTTATATTATGGTTTTGTGTCGGAAAATAGAAATGGCCAGCAAGTTACATTCAACCAGTCCTTACTTCCGCTCAGATGTATACTGACTTTTATATCGTTTTCATTTCTCTCCCCCATTAGAGAGCCATGATCCGCCCCTGCAGTCCTTGCAGTTAATATCGTTCTGACAATTTTTCATCGACGTCGTGGAATGTCAGTATGCAATTCATGGTCATAAAAACAGCTGGCGTATGTCTGATAGTGCAGCAGTGTGCGAATGTAAACTGTACTACTGTGTCTGGTTAATAAAACTCCAGAGGGTTAGTGCGTCTAAATTTGTGTTTACAACGTCTCTTTACGGTTCTTGTTGCATTACACTTCTCATTTGTCATACTCTTAACATTGCTGTACAATTTGTCATACTCCAACTCTGCTGTACAGTTTTATCATACTCTACCATTATTGTACAGTTTGTCATACTCGAAAATTGCTATACAAGTTTATAATACTCTACCATTGTCGTACAGTTTGTCATACTCTAACATTCCTGTAGTTAGTCATACTCCAAGATCTGTATTTTTATATTTTGCAGGCTGCTACCTTGACGGAAAGTACTATAGATTCGAAGAAAAATGGAGCCCCGTATTGATACCACATGGCAAGATGAACTGTGTGAAATGCGAGTGCCTGGCGGTAAGTTTACTTTAACAATGTGTAATCACCAAATAATGTTCATTATTGTTTCCTTCGCGCTCGTGCAGTTGTGTGTGGGTGTAACTTGCTACGTGCGCATGTGCCAGAACTTTCCCACGTCATCAGAACACGTATGTCTGTGTGTGAGTGAAAACTTCCGACATTTACCCAACACGCGGAAATGAAACGTTGTGATCATCGGTACTGCTGTCGTGTTCTTTCAGAATCCAAACATTCGTATGCAAGACAAGACAGTAACAGTTGCTTTTGCTTGTCAGCTTCTACATGAAACGGCTAGCGTTACCACAGAGTTAGATACCTGTTCGCAGGGAGCATGAACCGGGATCCATACCCGACACTACTCCGCACAGAGCTAAATTGCATTACGTTGGCAAAGCGAGGAGAACCGCCCGCTCATGTGCCTAGGATAGATCGACCTGTAGGTTCATGGTCTGGGACTGTGAATCATAATTAAAGGTGTAAGGTTGTACAGCTCTTATCTCGCGTTTGATGTTTGTGACATTCTGTGGAGCAGTTTCCTATTTGTCACACAGAGAATTCCAATGAAATACATCTGTTTACCGAGCTGTCCTCTAGAACTTCTGGTCACCAAAAGCGAATATCTTCTGTTCCTAGTTTAACTCATAGTTTCTTATCGCTGACAGTTGGCAGTGCTCGAAAAAGAACGTTCGATTAAAGATGAAAGCCACGTGCATTTTACTTACATTCCAAATTCTTACCCCTATATTTGCATTTTAAGTAAACAGCAGCAGGCTCAGAGAGAGAGAGAGAGAGAGAGACTAGAACGGAGAGAGAGAAAGAAACAGAGAAGAGACAGAGAGAGAGCGATAGAGAGAGAGAGAGAGGGAGAAAAGAGGACAGGGATGGGAACAATAAAGCAAACAAGTAGCGCGAGCGGAGAATTCATCACTGGATGATTAAGCATGGGAGCGAACAGGCAAAAATGTTACAAGCCAGTTTGGCAAACCGTCCGCCAGTCCCAGTCAAGTCCTTAGAAGCATCACCCTGTCTCCAACCGACGGAAACCAGAGAATTGAGACCATTATTTCAGGATAAGCATGTGAGCCGACTGCATGTTGACCCCGACGGAACATGAACAGTTAACAACCACCGCCGTCATCAGCAGACAGGCATGCAGATTGAAAACGGTGGAGCAGAATTTTGGCGTGCTTTATACTTGTGTGTTTCTATACGAGCCCGAAATTTGTACGTGCATTTTGGAGTAAATAGGATGGAGGGTAGGACAAATCAGCTTGCAGAAGAGTTGTTTCAGTAAAATAGAGTATTTCCTCCCGTAAGAGTAAGTTATTAATTAAATAATTAGTTCAAAATTATACAAGGTTTATACCTAGCAGATTAGGATTCGTATTGTTATAGAGAAAATTAAGGATATCCTTAACGAGTAAACACATTCAAATATTTTCATAAATATTCCTTCTAATGGAGCGAACGACGATATTACAATATAATCTGTGCTCAAAAGTGCGGTTAATAATCAGCACGGGTCGACGATACACGAAAATAAGACATGTTGTAGCCAGAGAACAAAAAGGCGGATTACTACAGAAAACTGGGAATTCGACGTGGGAGGGGAAAGAGTGGTCAAGATGTGGGATGGAAAGAGAAGAACGCATGACCCTTTGTACGGCTTCTTAATTCTCTCCGCACCCGTCGTCTTGTAAGCTGCGCCTGCACTATGTAGCACCGTCTTTGCTCACAGCGTCGTCATCCTAAGATTTGCATTTCGGGTGACTCCCGCTGCCAATTAAACTACCTGCCACTGCATGTGGGTTTAGTATATGGATGAATTGAGATGACTCACACCCGAAGGCCTCCTGTGTTCGAGCCTATTTTTGGCCTGGTGGCCATTTCTGGAAGCTAATAGCGGCTTTTGCTGGTCACGTGACTCTGAGCTGAATAGGACAGAGGAGTGGGAGGTAGTCGCACGTGCACAAAAGCGAAGATGACGTCATCATCACGTCTAGCAGCGACAGCTCTGTGTGTGTGTGTGTGACGAGAGAGAGTGAGAGCGGACGGACTGTGCGTGAGAGAAACAGAGACAGAGAGACAGCTGGAGAGAAGAGAAAGAAGGAAGGAGAGAATTTAAAGTGAATGAGAGATCTCCAAAATGTCCAATGCTACTGGGCGACAAAAGAGATTAAGCACTCGAAGAAAACGGATTAACTATTGGAGAGGCAAAGTAACAGCTTTGTTCAGTTCGTGCTTATTTGATGATCGTATTTGCTGATGTTAGAAAATCACTTCTTATTAGAAAATAATTTTACCTATATATTATATTCTTTTATTTGATCATGTGTGGCTACTAATGTTGTTATTATGCAGAAATTATTTCAGTATTTATCACCCAGCCCTGTTTTCGTAATTATGTAATTCTTTGGATGCATATGTGACCATTTCTCAGCAGGTTCTGTTATCATATGTATTCATTCTCTCCTTGAAACCAGACCCGATCAATATGCAGTCACTTAGTCATTAACGTATTTATCGGTAGGTAAGTCATGCTTGCTTCTTACTATCGTCAGTCATGGCGTCATTAAAAATCACGGTGGCGATGGTGTGCGTGGTGTGTGGAGGGGGGGAGGGGGAAGCTCGCTGTCTGCTCCTTCGGTTCACGTGTCAAGGTGAAGGTAAGTTTTCTCTTAGGGCTGCTGCCTGTTTTTCACGCGAGGAGGGGGGGGGAGTCCTCTGCCCGTCAAAAGTAATAATGCCGTTGTGCAGCTGTGGAAACAAACTTGGAGCAATATCTCGTAGACAGACCGAGAATAATGGCGGGGACCGAAGCTGGGCTGGAGCACAGACTGGCTGAAGGGTGTCCATGAATGGCACGAGCTGAGCGCGCCCCACGTTGACCGTGGCAGAGTGTGTCTCACCGCGGACTGTGCCCACAAGTGTCTCAGCGTGTGGCTGTGAGGTCCCTACCTAGCCTTCCCTTAATCGTGCGCTAGCACGCGAAAGGCGGTGACCTGTCATATTCTGAATTTTTGATCAGTTTGGAGTTTGTGAAACAAAATGCTTATGTCATGACTGAATGAACTTTGCTGCTGTGGATGTCAGCTATTTTAAGGCTAACACTATGTGAGCGTACGTGATTGAAGGGTTCGCTCTCCGGGGTCCGAATTTTAGTGCGAAAGTATGTGTATTGGGGGGGGGGGATTAAAGACATTGGCGTGAAATAATCTGTGGACATACAGGCTTGTTACTCATGAGACAAAAAGCAGACTAAATATGTTTCACCTGCTTGAACTACCTGTACGTTACGTGTGTGTGTTTGTGTGGTGTGTGTGTGTGTGTGCACTTCTCGCTCTCTCCCCTACTGTGTGTGTGTGTGAGAGAGAGAGAGAGGAGGATGAGTGACAGAGCTCGTGATGAGTGCGAGACCTTGTTATCATTTTTGCCGTTGGTGATTGCCAGGTTTCGCGGGCAGATTCCGTTTACGGTTTCTGGAGATAGGCGCGGTCTGTGTGGTCCTGATGCCCTGTCTCTTGTATGCCGAGTGGTCCTGATGGCCCGCTGCGTGTATGTTTAGAGGTCTGTGTGGTTTTGATACCCTGTTTCATGTGGTTTTGATACCCTGTTTAATGTGGTTTTGATACCCTGTTTCATGTGGTTTTGATACCCTGTTTCATGTGGTTTTGATACCCAGTTTCATCTGGATTTGATACCCAGTTTCATGTGGTTTGATGTCTAGTTTCATGTGGTTTTGTTACCTGTTTCGTGTGGTTTTGCGCTAATCTGTTTCATATGGCTTTGGTATCCAGTTTCGTGTAGTTTTGATAGTAACCTGTTTCATGTGGTTTCGATAGCCAGTTTTGTGTGCTAGTGTTGCCGTTTCATGTAGTTTTGTTACCATGTTTCGTGTGGTTCTGTTACCCTGTTTCATGTGGTTTTGTTACCCTGTTTCGTGTGGTTTTGTTACCCTTTTTCGTGTGGCTTTGTTATCATGTTTCGTGTGGTTTTGTTACCCTGTTTCGTGTGGTTTTGTTACCATGTTTCGTGTGGTTTTGTTACCCTGTTTCGTAAGCTTTTAAAATCCTCTATCATGAGCTGTGATATCTTTTTCGTGTATAATGAAGTTTCTCTGTTCCATGTTAATGATGGGTTTAGTCAGAATTTAAACGTTTTCTTCTTTTGCGTCTTCCAGTCTGATACTGTGGAACGATGTGCGCTACTCATATAGGAGATATCGCGCACAAGCTCACTGTCACTGGTCTGGCTTCCATTGGAAGGTTGCCGAAGACGTTAGTATCAGAATTTGGGTTGTAGTCTCTATAAGTTTTATTGCAAGTGCCTAGAAAGGTGTTTGTGTTTTCTGCCGCTCTCTCTCTCTCTCTCACACACACACGAGCTCGCCCACGCACACATGATACTGTATGCGCACGTACGCAAACATAAAGCTATTCAGCATCATCTATTAGCCGGCACACGTGGTTGGTGTTTCGGGGAAGAATGTTACCTCCCTTAATAACTTTCTACAGCGACCAGGACAGAGTGCCTTGCGATACCTATCTGTTCAAAACGAACAGGGCCACCAGGGGAAGACCCCTCAGCTTC
>SMGT01014453.1:438736-455721 GCA_004794575.1 Lanistes nyassanus
TACTGCCATCTGTCGTTATCCCTGTCCCCATTCACCATCTCAACCCCCACCTCACAGCAGATGTCAGCAAGACCGGCTGAATGGTCTGTGCTTTAGTTCTGAAGCATGTCAGACAAAGCCGCTGTTTCTTCGTGCCAGAAATGATATTCTCTGCCCTCTGTAGCTGATTTCGAGAGAGGACATGCTTCATTAACACCTACAGCAATACGGTCTTGTCTGCATTTGAAAGCTTAGCTACCCAAACTAACAGAATCAGAAAAACATAAAGAGGCTGCACAGATTGAAGAGAACCGTGGCTGAATTAAGAACATTTTTTCCCGTTTCTAACTAAACCTCTGTCTTCACCCCTTCTTCCATCGTGGCACCGACGCATGCACGCGCGCGCTGGCACAGACCATTCTCCGACTGTCTCTCTCCTTGCCCATCGCACCTGGCACCCCCTCCCCCAGATGAGCCCGCAGATTTATCACCCAAGGAACTGCTTTTCCCCCTCGTCCCCCACCCTCATTATTTGTATCAACGCTCCCACTTTGTTTCTTCAGTCCGTGGCCGAGTCATCAAAAGGGGATAGCTCCTCTCCCAGACGATGCAGTCTAGAAAAAATACGCAAAGGCCCAGACAGCGGGATGAGCGCGCACCAGCTGACTTGTAGCGCTGTCCCAGCTGCCGCAGCCTCCCGCCCGCACGTGCGCATCCCCTCCATGCCGATATCCTACTACACAGTCACGGCAGATAAGCCAGGCAGGTGAGAGGCACCCAGCTTTATTAGATGTGTCGGTTACACGTTAGGCGAGCCCACCTGCGAGTCGTGAAGGCTGACCGTTCACTCCCTCTAGCGTTGTGGCCCTCCAGCGACGCCTAATCTTGCCGCGGTCCTTTCCTATCGCCAGCGCGGCTGTTAATGGGTTCAGATACAGTGTGTATGGCCGGACATGGCTGTACATTGAAAATTCTTTCGTTAAACAAATTTATCTCTTCCTGGGGAAAGTGCCTTATGGAAGGGCGAGCTACTGTCTCAGACTGCCCTGGGCACAGTCGAATGAAAACGGTGCTAACGGCCAAATCTAGGTGCTAGACTCTATGCAGTTCCTTTAGTTTTGGCGGCCTACCCACTCGCAGCGAGTCCTTAACGAGACCGCTGCGAAGCTCTGTGTACAGAATATAAAAGTCTGATACAACAAAGAGAACTTGAGCAAGCGAGACTTAGACAGGAAGTCAACGTTTCGGGTCATGGCCCCTTCTTCAGGACGGCATAAACAGATAACAAATAAGCAATCACTTGGCAGACAGAGACGCTGGTCACACACGGTCGATGGACAGGAGGAAAGTGCGGGGAGGAGGGAAGTCTGACAAAACGCAAATGACTTTTATGTGTAGGGAAGGGGGGCAGCACCGAGGGAAAAGTGCGGGTAGGGGGGCTTTGTCAGTTGAATTATTTTGATCTTTGTCAGTTTTGATTCAACTTAGTCGAACCTGTGAGACAGATTTCTGGAGGCATCGCCTTCCTGCAAGCAACTGTTGACGGAGGGTGCAGTATGTTAGATTCTCTTGGAGCACAAGAAAATAAACGTTACGGCCGATGTTGTTTCTGGTCAGAATCTGTGCTTTAATTTGCACTGTCGCTCCACGAATTTGTCTCCTCCTAGCTTCGATGGGCTTTAAAAACGCACTGCTTTTTTCTAGCTTCCGTTCATGCTCCAGCTCCGCACTGGCGTTTGGAAACTTACCTCTAGGGCCGATAATTCCTCACAGATTCATAAAGCGTTCGCTTTGCCTTCCGCATCAACGCCTCGTCCAAATCCCTTTCAGCCTCCTTGTTTACTCACACTCTTCTCACCTGCGATAGGTGTTCAAAACCTTGTCCAAAGGGCGATAACATTCAGCGTTATTTAATAATGCAGAAGCATTTATGAATGGGGAGAAAGAGGTGGAGGAAGGGATCAAGCCATGGTTTGGGGGGAGGGGGAGGGGTGGAGGGAAGTGCGCGCAGGCGTCAGGAGAAAAGGGTGCGCGCGCAGCTATTCAACGGACAGGAAATGAGAGGAAGGGAAAATACGAACAGTTTTGAATTAGCTGGAGTGCTTCTCAGTCACAGTGCTGTGGCGAATGGCCTCCCCCCGCTTCCTCTCTCCTCCCTTTTCGTGGGAAGGTTTAGATAATGTAGCATTTGAACTTCGATGAATCGCAGTGGGAGGGGTTGTATGGCTTCCTTAGGCTGAGATAGTATGCTTGTGTGGATTGCTGGGCATTGAGTTTGTTGACGACTTTTTGATGGACGACTTCATAACAAGCTTCGAAGATTAACCGGAAGGGCACGCATGGTTTACACAGACTTCCAGCGTTGACAGATATTTGCATAAAATGGGAGAAGTTCTTTATCAAGATGGCGCTGGAGTTGAGAATCGAATCATGATGATTATCTGTCGACGACGTACGGGGAGGCATACCTGCAGTGTTAACTGGGTGGGCTGCCTGAAAAATCTGCGATGTGGCACAGTTTTTCAATAATAGCCACGTCTGTCAATTTGTGCTCAATCGTATGCCTGTCAGTTTAGCGATCCCTGTTTGTTAGTTTGTCCATAAAGATTCCATTTTGAATACTTTCTGTATTTTTTAGCAGTCTCATCGTTGCTTTAATGTGTGTTACATTGTAATTTAGTCTCTTAACAATTTTCTGCAGAGAGGATTATGAAGAATTTCTTTCCGGTTAGGGTAGGGTTAACCTAGGCGGTAAACTCGCGTCTTTTAGACATGGGTGGGCCAAAAGATCAGGCCAACTACTCCTGGGCACAGTCGTAGAGAATTCTAGCGCTGTCTCTAAATAATCGAAGGGAATTGCATTCATCCAGACACTTCACGGCGCTCTTGTAGCATTTCATTAGTCCTACCCTTAGGCTGTCAGATGGGCGACTTACATTCAGACTTCAATAGAGAACGGCCCTTTGACAGGCCGAGCGCTCCCTTCTGGTAACCCGTTCACACCCACTTCTGTCTTTTTCTGCTTCGTCCACCCCTGTCTTGAATGGTTTAATCCCCGAACCGGTGCTCTTACGGGTGTTCTCTGCGTCCGCGCTGACCCCGCAGAGATGTTAAGCATCTCAAGTGGGATCTGCGACTGAGCTAAAACCCTCTTCAGAGTCCAGTCACAGTAGCCTTTAGGCCCGCGTCTTGTCTCAAGTGCCAGATTTTGAGAGGTTGCTGCTGGGTGCCACTGATGTAACAGTGCCGCTGACCCGTGTTACTTCCATTATTGATTTCTGCCTATTACTTCTGTTCCGCCTGTTTGCTTCGTTTCGGGTCCCTTGATAGTGTGGGCTTCAGCATTTGTGTATCGCGCTTCAGGTGTTTCTTTCACTTAATTGCACATCACCACTGACACTTTTCTGTTGTTTGTGCCGCTTCCAAGCGGCTTCAGATGAGTTCCTCCTACTTATCTCTCAATTCATAGTAAACTGACGTCATGTAGCACAGCGATGACGCATATAAAGGGCTCATGGGCCGTCACGAGCAACTTTAAATAAAAACAATGAGCAACAACCAAAAATAAAAAATCCAAAGATATTCAAAAGCAGCAATTTGTGTGCCCGTTCATCCTATTTTGAATGTTTATGACGTATGCTGGATCATTTATGTCCACCAAGGAACTTTCGTTCAAATGTCGCCTTTAAATAAAAATAAAAGAATCCTACGAAACAGTGGCTGACGAAAATCCTGCATTAAACTCTATCGATACTTTTGTGCTTTTCATTTTTACTTCTGTGTACTCGGCACTTACATCTGTCTTAGTATTTCTGATTTTGTCTACCTCGTTTCTTTACAAATTTCTGTTGTTGTTTTCTTTTATGTGTTCTTTGGACGCATAGTTTTACTGTTAATTTCACTTCTCTCTTCTGGAATTCCCCCCCTCCACCCCACCCCCGCAAAACCTTATTGTTTTGTACAGTAATTGTGGTATGTTTCTACGCATTAAAATTAAAATACCTTTCAAATGTATATCCTCTTTTTTTTTTTTTTAAAAACCCTTGATTAGGAGATTTTTTAAAAAGTACAGATGTTTGCTGACAGGAAAGAAACTCAGTAGATATTGCTTTCGTTTGAGCTGCGACTTATCCGAAATCCATTTCCTGTGCCCTTGTTGCTGTCATCCAGGCGGTCGTCGCACGCACAGGGTGACCGCCCCTGGCTGAGTGTCGCTGTCACCACGTTCGCCTCTGAGCGCTGTCCTATTAAACGTTCATCAATAAGAGCGCGGGCTTAGTGTTTGACACTATTGCCGCCAAGTGTCCCCAGCCTTGCGTGTAGCTGCGAGGCCTGGCCAGTCAATCAGAATTCAGGGGCCCGAGCTGGAAGGATTAAGGTGGCAATATTTCTAGACAGGTACTGACGATAAGACAGCATGCCATTCTGCATCTGCAAATCTCCAAATGCTCGTGGCTTTTGGTAAATCTAAACGCTTTTGTTTGACATTCCTGCAGTTTGAGGGAGTGGGGCCGCCATACTTCAAGGGTATTCGTCAAGCTATTGTTTCCGATAGGATGTTCAAAGAATTCTGCTCTCTAATGAACATTGCCCCCCCCCCCATTAAAAAATTATTTAGTCCAAACAAACAGTACACTTTTGCAGGGTATACCTCGTCATCTGTTAAAATATTTGCTTATGTCTGCTTATTGCAGACAAAATATGTATATATATATACTTAAGCTTGGGGTATTTTTATTTCTTTGCTTTGTTTTATTTTGTTTTTGCAATGAGATCAGCTTTACGCTTTTATCATGGGGAGTAGACGACTCTTAAGCAGAATTCAAATGCAGGGACATTGCGTGTGTGGTTGACAAACGTTGCATGATATTAATATCCCCTAGCTCTTGTACTGCGAACCGATAATCTTTTTATAATAACAAACCTCATAGATTTTCTTGTGTGTGTTTTTTAAATTCAGAAACATATGTACGCCTGTGTTTTTGTATAGAGAGAAACAGATTTGATTCTTTTTAAACAATAAGAAACACATAGACTTGCTTGCGCTCCTTAATTTGGTCTACTCCTTGTATATATATATATATGTGCGCGAGCACTCGCGCTTATGTGTGCACGTGTAGCTGACGTTTGCGGTGTCAAGCAAGTGAAAGATTGCCCAGCATCATTAAGTGAATTTTCTATTCTCTTAGATGTGATGTTTAAATAAAATATTTGTATGTACATATAGTCAGTGCCGTTTATGTCCAATATTTGGGAGCTGGTACACTTTACCGGGTAATGTATTTGTAGACATCGTCAGGTTTTGTTCTGTGAAGCATTTACAACTTGCACTCAGCCTAATACGCGTACACACCGGCCCGAGTGTTTAAATGAATTAGGTTTTTCTACGTTCTCGGTGAGCATTAAGTGAACTGTTTGTTCACGTACCCCAGAGGTCCGGTCAAACGCTACAGCTTTAGTTCCACGATTATATATTTTCGCTGTCGCTACTGCGATCTGCGGCTTGTTATCCTGATACGCACAGTAGGGCACTAAGATTTTTTTTCTTCCGGTGCCCCCTGCATAAAAACTAATTTGAGGACTTCTACACTTCTCTTAGATTTTCTTGAGAGACTTTATCTAACAGGGTTCACAATAACCGCCAATGCTTGCATGTGGACTCTTGTTATTTGTCACAGAATATAAAATTTGAGCTCAACATGCGCCATTTCGTAAGAAAACCAAACAACGCAACATTCTGTCCTAGTTTCTGTTAGTAAAGAGGAAACAAGGTAGCGTTCCTGTGTTCTCTGACACACGGTGGAAGGATCTCAGTCCTCTGTTACACAAAGCTCGCAGTATTGGCCGCCAGTGCCGTGCCGCACGGCACCAAGACCCAAGCGCTCTATGATACTACAGGTCGGAACTCCGCATTTTCCGATGGGACAGGTCTTCATCTCGAGTATAGCGCCTACGCCAAAGTCCTGCGTAAGACAGACCGCGCAGTGATCCTTATGTGGTGTGCTTTCCACTGCAAAACACCTAAGCTTCCCTGACTGCACAAAACGGGCTTCGATCCAGTCTTATGTGACACTGCCCAAAATGGCCTCAAATTCTCCTGTTATACAACAAAAACAAAACCCAAAAAAATGTTAGAATTCTAAGTCCCCGTCAGCACGGACCTAACATACGGATGCCAAAGCTTTAATTTTTTTCTGTTGGGAGAAGGGGTAAGGGGTCGCATGCTGCACGTGTCGAAGATGGAAAGTGCTGCGTCAGCAAAATGGAGGCATACTGGTGCATGCTGGGAGGATGCCACGATTGCAGAGAGGATCTGAAGAGTTTCTCAAAGGGAGGCAACCTAGTTCTCGAGAGGGATGAGTACTGGAGAGAGATAAGAGAACTGAGGTGATTGAAAGCAAATTGTTTGCAGTTCGCTGCCAGAACCGGGCAGTTTGCCTCCATGTTTTGCAGCATACTGCTGCAGCCTTAGGAGGAGTAGGCTTTTTCGCTGCCCTTGTTAGAAGATTTTATTACCTGCTTCACTTCGTACCCTCAGAGCACAATCACTACTTCGTATTATTCCTGGGTGGCTTTTGGGGATTTTTTTCCCCCACCTTACTTCATTCTCGGTCTGTTTGCGTCAGAATCACCCTTTATATTTGTTTGAATGGAACGGTACAGTGAATGCGTGTTTGCGTGTTCGTGTTCAGAAATGTTTTTAGACTCCCAGCCACTGACAGACACCAAACTGTGGATCTATTTCCATCTTTTAAGGAAACACGAGAAAATCAAATAAATAATTGTAGAATGGTCACTGTTGCACCATACAATATTCCAAAAATCTCCACTTATACCAGGGTTGTTATCTTTGTGTATTTTGGGCAGTAGGTAGAAGGACGGTTGTTTGGTGTCTTTATTGATGAGAAGCTCAGCCGAGTCGATGGAGGTTCGTATCACTTAGGACTGGTTATTCATCATGAGTTTAATTTAAAACATAAATTCTACATGCATGTCTAAATATTTCTACAGCAAACCGATTGCTTCATGAACATACAGTTGTTTATAGCTATAGCTCAGAGTCAGCTGAGGTCATTAGATTTGTACTTTTTAAAAACAAAGATTACTTATTTATTTTGTCAGAAGTAAACATATGTCAAATAACAGTCTTTCAAAAGCAAAAACACTTATTATAAATGCGGAACATAAGCAGACTTCTAGCCGCAGTTCTTAAACCCAATCCGGGTGTTGTGCTGTAGCGTTCTGGCAGGTCGACAGTTTTCTGTCCACGATCAAGGGAGACAGCCACACGCACGTCCTCCTTTTTTCGATATACGACTAAGAAGCAGTCGGTGATCTTACTATGGATCTATAATCTTTGGTTAAACAGTCCGAAATGTCAGTTCATGCACGAGCTGACGACGGTTTGTAGAACTGGGACGCAGACAGACGGTGAAACAGCTTCCTGTTACAGTCCTGTTACTGTGGCTTGTCAACAAATAACTGTTTAGAGTCTTTCACGCAGCATTCTTCAGTAAATGAATGAACGAGAGTACACAAAATACTCAGTCTTTAGCGTACAATACCCGACGAGTTGAAATCACCTTAGTTAGCTGGTTATTACAAGACTGTCAGTCATTTCTGTAGATGTGTTGTGTTGACGTCTGGCTCTCTGGAATCAGGGACAACCCCGATACAAATCCGCGGATTGCTACGTTATCTGGTCTTGCTTTCCTTTAGCACTTTTGTGTGTTCGTGAGCCCAGTGGCTCTAGCGGACGCGAAATCCGATCGTCAGAGTACCAGCTCAGGGTTAACAATGGCTGCCTCTTCCATTCAGTACAGAAAACTCCGTTTCTGTGAATCCGCCAAGCTCTCGGGCTTGCAACCCTTCTCCAAACTTGGATTTCGCTGCTCTTTTACAGGTTTATTTACCCTAAGCCTCCGTCCCCTTTGATGGCTGACAACGGACTTCATTGCCTAGTTTTCGGCGTCAACGTATTTAAGCAGTTGCAACACGTGAAGTTTCGTTGTGCCTACCGGCCTTAATATTCAGACGGATCACGTGACATTACAATCCCGTAATAGTTTGGCTTTTGGAGAATGTTCTGGAAGGTCTGACAATGAATCAGCAATTTTAAACAAGACTACGAATTTTTATTCTTAAAACCGTGCTTAAGGAGTAAACACCAGATATGACTGTCAATGATAACCAGCGGAAATCTCTGTCAAAGTGACAAGTTATGGTCTAGAAGTTCGCAAAGCTACATAGATAAATCCAGTAACCATTCTTGATTTATACTATAAATTTAGTATCTGGTATAGGTAATATTTAATAGTTTATTTATTACACCTCGGTATGCCATCCACGTTTTCGTTGAAATAAAAACATAAAAGTGACTGAGAGAGAGAAAGAGAGAGAGCTTTCTCTCTCTCTCTCTCTCTATCAGTCACTTTTATGTTTTTTGAAATCATTATTTTCCCCTCGTTATTCGGTAATAAATTATTTTTTCATTATTTTTTCAAAAATCATTTTCGTCTGTGCTTGTAGACATGTATCACAACACAGCAAAAGATAGGTTCCTATACATGCATAAAATATGTACTGCGAATTGAAAATCCATATCAAACTGTTATGTATAACTGCGAAATAATTTTAACTTTTTTTGCATGAAAATTGGTCGGAAGTATAGTATTTTAACAGATTCTCGCTTCTGCCTGCGAAAAGAATATACAACTCTAATCTTACCGGACGATTTGGGAATGTCAGAGGCAAGGGGTTTTGGGGTTTTTTTTTTTTATTCGCAACAGGCCGAGGATGGGAAGACACCTTAAGAAGCTCTGATTACAAAATGACTGAGTGCGCTGTGAGACTCGAACGAAAGCTCAGCCAGAACGTCAAGTCGGCCGCTTTCAAATTTTAATTGCGCTTTAGGGCTCTGATGCGAAGCTGTGCTCGATTTGGAGCGAACACTGGCTTTTCTCCATAACTTCAGTACTTATCGCAGATTCCTTTTACATCTGTTTAGTGAATATGTTGCCATTTTAACTGATCCTGTTGCTTGAGCGTAAAGTATCGAGACACAAAGAAAGGGAGGAGCATAAATGAACTTTGAACTTACAGATTTACTGTAATATTTGACTTTTACAGCAGCTTTCTCAACAAGATAACGGAATTGAATTATTTTCGCTCGTCTTTGTCGGACAAGACAATCCATGCCCACTGAGATGAGGCAGCAGTTAAAAAATCACCTTATGATATCAGGGATGAAAATGTTTCTCCTTAAGACAGATTTCCGCCATTTCTGTATCCGCCTGAGTCATTCTTGCGATCAGTGTAAATGTGGTGATAAGTATATGTGGTAATATATAAGCGCACATAGCGTGTGGTAGCAAACTGCCAGCTGAACTATTATGGAATAATTTTATCCGTTCCTGGGCCCGCATGCAATAACAGAGAATAGCTGACTTAATTCCTGTCGTCGCGGATATTTAAGAATAAGCTCCTTGAATTTCTCATGCACGAAAACCGAATAGCTTATTTTCCCCTCGTTATTCGGTAATAAATTATTCGGTCGTCCCAAGAGCGATTAGCTCATTCCAAGTTCGCCGAAAACGCTTTTTCGGCGACAGAAAAAAATCTTTTCGACATACTTGATGATTTTGACATAAATCAAATATATGTATTTCGAAGAGCTGACATTTTGGGCATTGTAGATGAAGTGAATGCTGGCATTGAAGTTGTGAATCGCCATGGAGCTTGAAAGCACTGCTACGGGTCAAGGTCTGCTATTTTGCTCCAAGTTAAGGTTTTTGTTTTTAAAGTGATTTTCGGGTTGATTGCAGCCAGCAATGTAGGTCCCTCAACTGCCAGGTCTTCAAGCAGAATTTAAGTCTCACTACTGGTTGTATTGGACAGGTTTGGTTTGCGGATTCTTTTCTCCAGCGCAATTATTACAGAGAAGAGGCGAAGTACTGATCACAACGCATGCGCACTAAAGGAGAAATCCCGCTGTCTTAATAACTCATTGAATAGTTATTCTTTCCCTATTTGCGCCTTTCACATACCGAAAGTTTATAAATTTATACTTGAATAGCCACTATATCCCACAGCTATTCCTCTGCCTTCTCGGTATAAGAAAGGAATAGTTGTTCCCAAATAATGGCTATTCGGGTAAAACTTTAGCACAGTTTACATGCGTATGGGGCCTGGTTTATTTTCATTTGGTCAGTAAGCGGAGACCCGTTGCAGAATGGCAAGTGCACTAGATTTTGCGAGTTCTTGCTTGTAGCAAATCTTGCTTTTGCGAGTGATTATTTAAGGGAGACCACAGGCTATATAATTTCTCGCATTGTAAATTTTTGTGTATCGTGTCGGATTCATTTATCACGTTCACCGATGTTTGCCGACTGTGCATCGAAGTGGTTTGTTGTTCACGACAGTCCCCGGACCTTGTGCAGGTTTTTTCCTCCTGTTTGATTTTTTCTGTTCTCGTCTCTCAGAGGCGCGCCTTATTACGCAAAAAAGACCAAACAAAAAACTCATGATAGCAGCATTGTCTGTTTTAATCTTAGTACCGTTTGTTTGATTCTTGTCGCAGGATCTGTCCGCTAGGTACTTTGAATACACATTGAATATGCAGCACATTTAGAGTATCTTGTCCGAAAATGATATTTTCCCAATCAGTGTTAGTGGAGTCTTTTCCCCTGTTTGATTTTTGAACTGGAACGTGGAACTTCTCCAGTAAACAAGTAAATAAATATGATAGTGAATATTCTCATTCGCGGACTGCTGGTTTTCGTGTTGAACTGTGGAAGCGAGTGTGCTTTAGTGTACCACACCTGTTCACGCCCGGTTCCTGTTTATATCTGTTCACTCCCTCCTGTGCTTAAAATTTTCCACAGTACTCATCGCAGGACGTAATGTCTTCACTCTTCCCTTGACAGGTGCCATCCATTTCAGTGGGGATGGGAGGATCTCAACACTTTTTTAAAAATTTACACGAGCGTATTAAAATTTGGCTATACGTCACAATGAAAGAGGGTTGCGAGAACAAAGATTATAGTCTAACTCTTCGCTGTGGATTTTATGTTGTATTTTATACTGGCGTGGCACAAAAGGATCTCGTTCTAAATCAAGTGAACATTGTCTGAACAATGTTTTCTTTTAGCAGAACTGTACACCTTTTACGCTTCTACTGAAGGATGAACCCGCCATTCAGTGCAGGCATGAACAGTAGCATCTCGCAGCCACACTGGCAGATGGTGATAGTGTGTGCAGTTTTAGTGACGGAAAAAAGTGTTCATGTAGCATTTAAAAAAATCAGTATTAACATATGCTCAACAGTTTGAGTTTAGAGGGCACATGTTTACGCACGTTGACTTCTAGCAGGGAGTACGGTACAGGTGAGCTGAAAGACAGCACGTCGCAGGCTGTCGTTAACACGGAAAGTGTGGGGAGCGATAATAGTGAGCAGACGCGAAGCTTGAGGTGCCCAGCCGCCAGACTTTTTTTTTTTTTTTTGGCGGGTATCTTCTTGCACTGAAGAAAGGGAGGGAAAACCTTTTGTCGGGTACGAGCCCTTACGTGACGGTAAAGAAAATAATGGGTGGTAGAACATGATACCCGACCTTACGCCGAGGCAACCGCCGTCTGATATTAAACAGACATAAAACGCATATGACGCTCGGGTAGGGTGGGTGGGAGGAGATACATGGGGGCAGGCGGTTAAGCTCACAAAAGAATGTAACGACCTGTTTGGCCGAGCCGTAGAGACGCCGTTTGAGATGAGGCACGATAACAGCCGTAGTATCGTGGGCAAAGGTGCAGCATCATATGGTTACTCACAGTTCGCAAGCGGGAAGATTTTGAGAACTGTGCTGTCTTTCTTCTGGCATGTTTTTCTACTGTCAGAGAGAAAAGAAACCACGAGCCCTCCCTCTTCCTCGCCCAAATGTTGGGTCCCTCGCCCGTATTTATATCTGTCCTGTGTCGCCGTGTACTTGTGCGTGAAAGTATAGTATTTATTTATTTATACCAAAAATGGGTAAAACTGGCAAAATTCTTAATCATCAGTGCAGGTGAAAGATCAAGGGTTGTGGAATAAATAGACTATTTGCCACATCTGAAGACGTTCGGAAGCAGAGATTCTGTTCTCATCCCTTCGGCTTCTTCCTGGTTTCATTTTAATTCATCAAACTACATCATCTTTCCGTGCTTGCTTTGAACTTCAATGGACGTGGACACGTTTCATCCTTTTTTTTTATTCTCCTTATCTCTGCAGCATTTCCGTTTGTTGACTGATTTTCCTTCCAATTCCCATTTTATACTAAGGACGCTGTGGAGTAATCCACGAGATGTTCAGGCTGTTCTGTACGGAAGGGCGAGGGCTTAAGGGTATTTTCACAATGACCTGGGGATGAGAGGATCTTGGAGACGCATGTTTTGAGAAACCTTCATTTTGTCTTATATGTCATTGCCTCAAGCGGCATGAGCTTCATTAACGTAGAGAGGAAAAAAACGATTTCTCCCTTTTGGAAGGAGGTAAGATATGCGTTTGTGCTTGCTTCCGTGCGTGCATCCGCTTATGTATGTGTGGGAACTCGCGCCTGTTTAGCGGACAAGAATAAAAGCTAGAGAAAAATTGCCCCTAGAAGTTACGTCATTCTTGTTATAAAGGTTACTGGAACATTTGATCAGATTTCGAACCATGTTTCACAGTGATAAAAGAGGCGACTCTCGGTGCAGTGCGGTAGGAAGCAGCGCGAAAAGAGACTATACAGGCGATCCAACAATGACCGTGTCAAATTAGCAGTGACAGAGCAACGGGGGAGTTGAAAGCCCTGGCTGTGAGCGAGTGTTCCCCGCAACTCGGGTAGCGACGTGAGTCAGTCAAGCTGAAATGCATGGCATGTGGAGTGGAGTGGTAAACGTCCGGCCACATGACTTACACTGCCCGTAAACCTGTGTTTATGCACGGGAAGCATATGTTTATCTCGCGCAAATGCATTGTTTTGTTTTCCCTGCTTGATCCGTCTGTCACTCCGAAAGTTTTCAAAAATGTTAAAAGTTGTCCATCATTCAAGGGAGTGTATAATCTAGCCCGAAGTCACTTTATACAGTTTGTTTTGATCACTTCCTTAATTATTCTCCTTGAACCCACGTTGAATGCGTGTGTGTGTGTGTGCAAAACAGAGAAAAAGAGAATATGTTTTGATGAGTAAAATTAAACAACAACGAAAATCATTGATGGGACGTGAATGGAATATCTTACTTTCTCTCTCTCTTCAGATTTTTATTACCACATTATTCGCACATTTTCCGCTCTTTCTTGCGCCCTGTGTGTGTGTGTGTGCGCGCGCGCATGTGTTGGAGGCATTAGCTAAATTCGTTACTGAACATGCTTTTTGACCAACACTTTGTGACGAATGAGGATTCTGTAACGTCATGACAAACTGAAACATTTAAAATTAGTCTGTTTTCTTTGACCAGGTGGATAAGAAAGGTATTGTACAGCCGGAAGGAGAAGTGATGTGCCAGAACATCAAAGACCTTTGTCCAAAACCGACTTGTCCTGAGCCAGTTCTCCTTCCAGACAGGTGTTGCAAATCTTGCCATGACACAGGTATGTGCAGCTTATTCTTGACAGGATTTCAGATGAAGAGTTTTAGGTTTTCCTCTATATTTTATCCCCATATTTCACAGTATTGTGCACGACTGTATGATCTGGTGTTGATTTGCTTTCGCAATGTCATAGTGTCCCAAACATTAGTCATGTTCCGAGATGTCTCATAAAATGTACTGTCCGTGACGTGTTGCACGTGCAGGGACAGTCTGCAGTTTTATTGCTACCAAATGTTCGTGGAATTTGCTTGTTTGTTTGACGTTTTGCTGAAACTTGTTGCTTTAGTTCAGCATTTCTTCAAAACACATTTCCTATTTCTGTGCGTATATGTGCAAAAGGTAAGAATCGTACAGATGAAATGTGCAGGTTTCTTTTTAAATTTCTTTTTATCGGTTTTTGAGCTCATCTCTGGGTTTCAAGAAGTTTTGCATCCGACAGTTATGACTACGTCGAAGCTTATATTTGCCGGTAGCAGTGATGAGGCCACACACACGCGTACACGTAGAAACTGTAAGCTCTGCCTCTCCTTCCCCTCTACAGCCTCTGCGGTCTGTGGGTGCGATAAACGCTGCGCCACTCCATGTTTTGTGTGTCGCGCAGTCAGAAGCCCTGGATGCAAACCCTTAATACTGTAATGCGTCCCCTTCAGCAATCTCGGCTTTGACATTTTTTGTGTTAATGTCGGCGAATATCATCTTCTTTTCAGAATACTGAGACCATGCCGGGGTCCTTTGTGCGCCAACACCCCCCCCCCCTACTCCCCACCCTCCCGTCAGCCGTCAAGCCAGCCTTCCATTTTCCCCCGAGGCGTCTGGCTAGGTGCCGTCTTAATTATTATTTGGGAGTCGCCATTTAACGAGGCGACGTGCTGAAGTCACTACACGACCACCCAGAGAAGGTTTAGGACGAACAGATTTTTTTAAAAACGCGTTTCACGCGTTTTCGTATACCCCGCCCCCCACTGTCTTCAACTTTTGTCATTCTTGAGTTTCAGCCCCCTTCGCGCCCCCCCCCCTCCATGAGATACTGCTAATTCGCCGCTGTTTGATGTCTGCCATAACGATCGTTTCAATTGCATTCTTGGTGTCCTGTGAGCTTCTTGATTATTATTGTTCGGCCAATGGCGACGTCTGACTTCTCATTGTCTGCCTTGGTTTGTAATTATTCTGTTTTCGTCTCGCTTTTTGATTTGTGTTTAAGGGTGACCAGGCCCATTAGAATTCATCTCCATGTGCCATAAGTCTGTACAGCTTGTTTACACTAAACGACGGTCGATAAAGTATATGGAAAGCGCTGTTTCCCCGTACACTACGGAAATTTAGCAAATCTTAACCGTAAGGTACAGTTGGCAATAAATTCGCGAAATGTCTGAATCACTACAACACGCTCGTCTATATTTATACTTAAGGATGCGTAACACCAAACAGCGATTTGGCTGATAAACCCCATCATAGGATTCCTCATGTCTCTCGAGTAAAATGTGACCACGAGGGAAAAAAGACCTTGCAAGTACGGTAATACAAGGTGCACACGTTAACTGCAAAATAGCACGTAGATAACCCGAAAATACAAGACGTTAACTGCAAAATAGAACGTAGATAACCAGAAAATACAAGACGTTAACTGCAAAATAGAACGTAGATAACCAGAAAATACAAGACGTTAACTGCAAAAATAGCTCGTAGATAACCTAAAAAAATGCAAGACGTTAACTGCAAAATAGCACATAGGATAACCTGAAGATACAATACCGTTTCACTATATTGGCTACTTAGGTTCAGTTTCCATGAAAGGAATTTCTTAACGTTAGGTTAGACAGCAGTTTCAAAAAAAAAAAAGGTATGGCGGAGGGAAGTAACGTCTACATTACTCGTCGCGACTCATTCAGAATGAACCCCTTTCCTAATTTCGGAGTGCGCATACGCTATTTGGAAAAGCTGGAAATAGGGGTACACAATCAGGCCTGTGCAGTGACAGCCTGCCTCTTGCTTTACCGCTGAAATGAGGTTTTTCTATGTATGTGAGTGTTCTTTGCCTTTTTTTTGCAGCTTTTTTCTATTGTGTGGGTGTTACGATGAGAAAGAATGACTTTTGTTGTGTTAGTGACTGCAGTAGTCATTGTTTGAGAGGGAAAAACGATATTTACAAACGACAAAAACAACATTTACAAATCTTCGTGTTTCCCATTTCACCTGCAGCTGTGCCCATCAGATCCCTTTGGACTGGTGCAGTTCAGGCGTACACCTTTTGCACACGAAATATTTAAAAGTTGGTGACATTTTGCATCACGAAACTGCAGTTAATGACCCCAAATCTGTAACCCTTGTTCCAACGCTGCACATACTGCTATTTCAGCACGGCGGACTAACAACAGCAGACGGTCGAAATACTTTACAGTGAGCTAAGACAGCGCTATGAGGGTTCAATGACGAGATGGGATCAGAAGCAAACAAGACGATTTTTTTTCTTACCCAGCTACACATTCGCAGTCAATATACAGAAAGAACACTTTTGGTCTGTTTGTCTGTCTCCCCTCTAGATGTAACGCTTTTACATTCAACCTGCTGCCTCCCTCCCTTCCTCTGTATTTCTCTAAATAAATAATTTTTATCAATGCGTTGAAAGTCCCAAAGTATGTCACATCATCACTATTTCACTTCCCAAAAAATAACATCTCAAAATCAGGAAAGTTCCCTTATAAACACAAAACTGTTTTCCATTTTACTTCTTCCATCTGCTTAAACAGTGTGTGGCATTTGCACAGCGAAATCTATTGTTTTTATCAAAATACTTCACCCGCAGGCTTGACATTTTGTTTACTCCCCTTTAAGCAAGCGTTGCATTACCTCAAGACCTAGAGTTGAATCTTACGTCACGTTGAGTTACTGACGTCTTTGATAAGTTTGAGTCTTGACACAATGACACACTATCAGTTGTGTTGGTTTACAAGCTTGAATTCTTTCTCTCCTGTTTTATCACCCAGAGATGGTGTCGGAAGTGAGAAACATCCAGTCTTTCAAACGAGATCTGAAATCACGCTTGCTTAAACTGTATCTTGACTAACTGTTCCGTCCGTCTGTTCACGACTGGTAATCCCTCGATCTGTACAATAATGACATTTCGTGTGTGCGTGTGTGTGTGTGTGTGTGTCCGTCCCTGCCCTTGTAACTGTTGTCTCTCAAATTCTGTCAGGCGCTGAGCCTGCCCCTTTCGTGGGCGGGGTGCCGCGCGCAGTATAAATCCACATTTATTATTAATATAAACCAACATGCACAAACACACACACGCACCCACACACGCACTCGCACAGATGCATATGAAAACACAAACGCAAAAACTGACGCACACGAATGTGCAAAAACAAGCACCCGCGAACGCCGCCACTCCCCCCCCCCCCCCCCCC
>SMGT01014453.1:455746-479819 GCA_004794575.1 Lanistes nyassanus
CCCCCCCCCCCACCTCAGCTCGCACACAAGTGCTCCACAGATCGAAGAAATATGGAATCCTCTGTCACATCCAGTTGCCACTAAAGCCTCCCATCGTGGGAACCTCAAGGACTAACAAGATGCTCTCTTATACTCCCCCTTTTCTCTTCCCCTTCACTTTCTTTACCCTCCCCCCCCCCACCTCTTTTTTAATTATTTTATTTCAAATTTATATTCTTTTCATATAAATATAATCTACATCTGTTGTCATTATACCTTTTTCATTAAATTTTTAAAAAAAATATTTTATTTTTTTTTCCTTCTCCCCTCTATAACTTTCTTTACTTTACCTGTAACCCTTCCCCCTTCCTGTTGAGACCGCACTATGACCCCCATTTTGACCCCCATTTGACCGCCATTTTGTGTCTTGTTCTCAGTGTTTATTTCTCACTAGTCACCCCAGATAATTGTCTATATGGAATTATCATTTTGTGTCTTGTTCTCAGTGGTGTTTATTTCTCACTACTCACCCCAGATAATTGTCTATATGGAATTATCATTTTGTGTTCTCTCTTTGTGTTTTGTTTTGTGCGTTTCTTCGTTCGTCTTTCTTGTCCTGACGAAGGGGCCATGCTCCGAAACGTTGACTGTGTCTGTTTTTGTCCTAGCGTGGTGCAGATAATCTGTTATTCTTGCCCTTTTCACTCTTTTACGCTTTTCAAGTAGCACTCGTTTAGTCTGATAACTATTGGCATATGCAGACATGGGGCAGAATGGTCGCAAGGTGGCGGTGGTCGGAAAACGAAATTTGATGACAATTATGCTTGTTTTATATTTTTTTGTTATTTATCTAGCATCTGTTGAAAATATATATTGCTTGCGGCAAAATCGTTCCTTTCGCGTCAGCGTCAGTTCTTTAATTGTATGCCCGAAAATAAAGCTTTGGAGGATTGGAAGACGTCTAGCGACCATACCTCGCGCCGGTTTTATAGGTCGGCAGAAATCCCCATAATCATTCCCAAAGCCCGTAAACGATTTGCTGAAGTTGTAAACGTCAAGTCGGCTGATGGTATTGAAAACGCTTCCGATCCTCAAGGCGACACAGCAAAGCTCGCGCTGGAAGCGAGGCGTCACGGGTCAGCTGGCTGAGGGCCGTGAAAACTACCTCCTTGGCACTTGTCCCCCTGTCCCGCTGCGTCCTCTAGCCTCACTGCTCTCCCCACCCCTACCTCTGCCCTAAGAGCCTCAACACCCCCGCGCTGGAGGTTTGCGTGACGTCGACAAATCAGACAGGTAAAGAGGAGCGGTCGTTCTGCCCTTGGTTCTCTCTAACAGAAGCATCGCGAAGCAGACAAGAGGGCTTTTCAAGCGGCTCTGCTCTGACTCACTGGAAGCCCACACGCACCGAGGTTTTCTGCAGATTTTTTTATCTCCCCTTTTAATTCTTTTGACGCTAACAGTGGTGAAGCGGTTTTGAGGGCGTGAAGGCCGACAGACTTTAAACCGCCGATGAAAAGAAAAGCAAACACAGTCACAATCGGTGGCCGTGAAGAGAAGCGGCGGAGCGAGGTGCCAGAGGTCAGCCAAGATGTTTCATCGACACTACTCGAGAACGCCATCAGCGCCTTCCAACCAGATGAGACGTGGAGCGTGGGAAGGGGAGGCGAGGACGAGAATGAGAGTGAGGAGTTGGAGGGGGTGATGGAAGTGGGACTTGGGTGGAGCAGGTTGATGGAGAAGAGTCTTGCTGTGTGGTCGATCGTCTGTAGCAGAGGCTGAAAGTCATCCCCATGGAGTATATCCATTCATGCATTTTTTCAATCGTTATAGTGAGCGATTTTAGGGTGCGCGGCATAGTCTCATTTCATTCAACTGGGTGAAAATGACTGAATCCGTCACGTTTGCGACTTGTTTGCGATTTGTCTACACGACCACTTAACCCGCTTTTCCAGATAGGTAAGTAATTTTAGACGAACAGTTCTTCCACCATGCGGTGATTTCTCACTGGGGAGGTGAGGTGGGGGTTAATGCGGTGCTGTTAGTAAGATATACAGTGACAGAACCACCTGACTGACATTTGCAGTAAGATGGTCAATGGAGAGATGCAGTTTGACGTGCAGGGTACGGGCGAATGGAGTCTGCACAAAGTGAACTTCCAGGAAATAATCTTGAGCCACTCCTGGATTCGAACCAGCAGCTTTCCACGTGCTAGTCCGCACCTTTATCCTCAGAACAGAATTATCCAGGCCCCTACCTGTTGTTCCAGTGACACACTCCCCTGGCCTCTCTCTCTCTCTCTCCCCGTGCCTTGCGCGCGCCGGCTCTCTCCCTCCTACCTCGTGCTCTTTCTTTTCCGTCCTTTCATCGCCTTCTCTCTCTCTCTCTCTGTCCTTAGTCTTGCCTTTATGGTTTACTGCACAGAAAAAAGGCATCTTCCTTTGAATGAAATTTTCCTTTAGCTTTTACGTTAATTGAAAAGGCAGTAACTACTCTTTCACCAAAGAGAAAGCGATTGCAACCTAGACTAAGTTTTTAAACTTAATTTTCTCCTTCAGATGAATAGAAACCAAATAAACACCTGCAGTGTGTTATTCCCGCACTTCCCTCCTCCCCCACCATTCCAACTCTACCCTGCCTTCTTCCCCACTCGACAAACTAAAACACGCGCCACCGAACAACCTGCGTCGTCAGAAAAAGTGGCCTTGAGGCGCGAGGGACGCTCAGGCTGGGGCGCTGCGAGGGCCAGTAGCAGCGAGCGTCCCACAAGGTGCTGTTTTTGTGATTTGCCCTTTGATTAGGGGTGCTACATTTGATGTACACACGGTGTAAGCGTTTTATCTTTCTGGGCCATTTCTTGGCTTACTGCTCGGATAGATAGTGGGACGAAAACGGTTAAATTAAACCGCAACCTCATCCTGTGCACAGGCCCGCCCTCTGGTGGCGAGGTGTGAATGGCTTAGGAAAGGGCACACCGTTGTCGACCGTTGAGACTGATAGCGCGCGATTTAAAGAACATGGAGCAGATTGCTTATCCCCTGGACGATCTGCTGGCTCGAAATGTTCTTGATAGGTGTACCGAGTGGTCGAGAGTCTGCCGGATAGCCTGGCCTGATTATCACTTTTCGCTATAGAAAAGTAAGTCTAAAATGTGCACAAGGCCTAGAAGTAGTCTGTAGGTAAGGCTACAGTTTTTCTTGCAAGATAAGACACCCCCCCCACACACACACACACCTTCCCGCCCTCCAGACTCCAACTCCAGTGGGGTGGCGTGTATGAGCGAACTTAATTTTATTGCTTAACTTGCCTTACTTATCTCGTAAGTTTTTCCTTGGCGCTGAGTACCCTCGGTGTGCACGGGGGCGACTTGCTGAAGTGTGCTTGCTTAGCTGAGACATGGGTAATGTCCATTGGGAGTAAAAAATAAACGTTGCCTTGCCTTACCTTGTCAAGTAGGTGCCACGCCTTCTATTTCTGGATGAGCAGGGCAATCCCCCACGTCATTGGCTGTTAAACGTTATACAGCCAATGAATATTTATCTCTTTCGTAAGGCTCTTCGTGCTAAAAGACGAATATGAACATGAATGCAAGTCACCGATCCAACGAAAAGGACGGCGCTGTTGTTAGGTGTGACAAAGTTCTCAAGTAGTTAGAGCTGCTTGCTCAGTATGCAAATGGATTGTTCGCCACTCAGTCAAACCGGTGGACAGCGAAAAGAAAACTGTGCTTTGCAGTTGGTCGGGTAAAAACTTACAGTCAGTGGCAGTCCGACACAGTCGGGCCCGACCTGATTAAAAATGTTGCAATCGGGCCCGAATACAACACGCTTGGACACAATGGAACTTATTTCAAGTTATTGCCACAAAAAAGACCTCCGTCAATTATATGTGCGCAAAACGCCGAAACCGGGTGTAGCTGATCATATCCAACTGTTCGTTTTTACTGGTAAAAACTTACAACCTGATCCGCCACAAGTAAAAGCCACAATTCTCTAGCCAATCAAATGGTGAGCTCTATATCGGGAAACAATGACGTCTATTTCTATTATCTACAGTGTATGGCATTGTTCGGGACTGTGTTTCTGGAAGGAGTGGGGGGGGGAACGGTGTTTCCAGGGGAAGGAGAGGGATGTAGGGTGGGGGTTGGGGTGGAGTTGGTGAAGGGGTATGGGCTGTAGGGGTGCGGGTTGGTAAAGAGGTAGGGGTGGGGATTAGGGAAGGCGCAGGGGTGGTGGGGGGTTAGGGCTTCAGATTATGAAGTCGCGGCGGTGATTGGCTATATACAGAGAACGGTGGCGTTTTCATTCCCCCGACCTCATTAGAAACAGCGATTGTAAGTTTTTAATAACCCTTTTCGTGGTAGGGGATGGTCAGTGTCGCCGCTGAGTATGTCACACAAAAATACTATATTTTCACGTCCACAGTGGAATGTGAAAATAGCTCCACGTTGTCATGTGCTAAACGTCAAAAGGATTCTGTCGCGAAAGATCAAACATCATGGTAATGCGCGAAGCCTAAAGCATACCCTTTGCGCTGCCATCCACAGCTCTCCGGTCAAAGAAATCAAAATTTAACCAAGTTAAGTCGGCCAACTCAACTGAGTACGGATATATGACATGAGGGTAGAAGCCTTAAAATTAAGCAAAAGATCTTAGACTTAAATGAAGTTGAAATCGCTCATGTACACATATTTTCTTAGTCTTAAGATCGCAAACTTAGTTTTAACTCTTAACAGTTCGCATGGTTTCAGCGAAGTTCGCTCATACACACCACCCTTGCAAACCACAGCTCTGTCCAGAGATCTTTTCTAATGTCACGTTCAACAAACGACAGCGGACTTACACGCTTCAATGCAGCAGATATAAAGACCGCTGAACTGGGAAATGGTTCCAGATGTCTGCCATACTCCTCTCCGAGGCAGACCAAAAGAAAACAGAAGACGGGAAGATGGTTGGGGTGGGGGGGGGCAAACTTTGCAGTGTGATCTATTTGTCCACAACGGCAGCAATGAGCCCAGCAGACTGCGCTGCTCGTGGTCTATACTAACCCATATTTAAGTAAGCACACTTAGTTTTATATTTGATCATGTGTGCTGTTTCATGCTTTTGGACTTCATCGGCTGTAATGTAACTGATTTTAGAGCTGATCAGTTACATATTATTTGATTTTACACTTAATTATGTAATTGCTACCTTAGTTTACGTTTATATTGCAGAATATCGTCCCTTCATAATGTTAGCATCTTTTTTTGGGGGGGGGGCATGCAAACGTGACTAAAACCCCAAATTGGATGTCTTTAATGGCAGAGAGTGTGTGTATATATATATATAACTGTGAACCAAGCATTTGTAAGAAAGGGTCATAGTTTTATAATACAACTTATGATGTTTAAACAGGAGCCAGAAGGATTTCAGGGAAAGTCGGGTTTGAGATGATGGGAATAAGTTTTAGTGGTTAAATGGTCAAATAGTAGAAAGGTTTTAACGTGGAGAAATACTGCATGCTGTGAATAATGTGGGGAAGGGCGTGGCGAGCTTTCACGGACGGATTATGTGAATGATCAAGGGCAGGGAAGTGGTGCAGTCCTGCAAGTGTATGATCTAAAGGCAAAAGAGAAGGGAAATGCTGCATGATGATTCTAATTCTTGAAGGTGGACAAATGTTTGACAAACGGATGTATTCATGTATTTGTTTATTTTTTTTTTTTTCAGAAAACGACTTCGAGACAAACTTCACATTCCAGCCCAAGGGGAAAGTCACGGGGATTTATAGCGAGGACCAGCAGATACTGCAGAAGGTCAACGGTAAGCCACACTGAGGGTTATACTCGGGGGTAAGCAAAGAAGAGGTACGGCGGTTGGCCCTTGGCCTCTCTTCACTTTGCTGTCATTTGTCTGCGCCGCGCCCTGCTGGGACCATTTGCCGAGATGTCCCTGTCTTAATTGTTACACGCGCTCTAAGTTTTCATCTTGATAGCTTGATAAATCGGTTTTCGGTTGCCACAATCCAGTTTACGTTCAGCGGAATCCAGGGGATTAGTTCCATGCTGACACGAAGGGTCTGCTGCCAACAGCGTAATTACCAGAAAGGGAAAGAAGACATCTTGGACTGACAAGATAGTAGAAGGCAGAGGTTAAAGGTCAGAGTTTGAATCACAAAATAACATTTTTCTCTTCACACGCTTTTCTTAAACCGCAAACCCGGTCATCCCGTGCTCTTCACTGCGTAAAAATATACTAAGCACAGCACTGTTTCTGAACCTTGGGAAACAGCGCAGTCGTTTTCTCTATATTGCATACGTGTTTGAAGTTCGAAATGATGTGGGCTGAGGAAGACTAAACAGTCTGAGCGATTTCTCCGTCTGTGCAGAACGCAGGATCGGCGTTTTGAAACTGTAGAAAAAATCCAAACTATTAAGCACATTATCAGTCATTTTATATGACTTTTTAGGTCGTTGAATTCTTTATTCTGGATATAAGGGCATATTGTTGTGAAGATGATTCTCATTTGTACTTTAAGTAAATGACTGGAGAGGTAGGTGAACAGAGCGAGACAGCGTGCATGTGTGTGTTCATACGCGCGCACCACATTTTGAGTACGTTTCTTTCGCGCTTTGGGCTCGAGCTTTAAACAAACACAATTCGCTGCCTTGATGCTGTTCTCGTGTTTCAGACAAACCGTAAAAGATAGCTGATAAAATGCTTTGGCCATTTTTTTCTGAAAATGGCTTGGCTCGATTCAGATATTTATCTCCTTCACGCACGTTGAATGTATTTTCAAGCACATACTGTGTTCAAAATATTGTGACAAGTAATAGTAAATAGCGTCTAACATTACTAGGCTGATGTAGATATCGGGTTTTTCTGATTTCTGAATTGACGTAGGTTGGTCGGTTGTTTAGTTGGTTGGTTATTTTAGAGGGAGAGAGCATCCACCTGACGGTGATTTCGCACTATGGGGGTGGGTTCCCTATCACTAAACTATGCACTGAAAGAACAACCAGACTGATAGCTGCAGTCAGATGGCCAGTGCGGTCATACAGTTTTAATGTCCGCAGCTCTGACTGAGCTATCCAGGCCTCTTGACGTAGGTGTGCTCCTCCTGGATTTATAAATAGACCCTCCTAAATACGAAATGTGTATACTTGTTGATTTATCTTTGATCACAAATTTAAAATAGAAAAATGATAACACATGGGTGTTCTAGGTATTTTTTAAACTTTCCACAACTGAAAGATTGATCAGGTGTTCTGAGAAGTATTTTAAGTAGTCTGGTTCCGGTTTTTCTCCCACCGACATCATCCCTTTTCTGTGATTAGCTCTTTTTTTTTTTGGAGGGGGGGGGGTCTCTAGAGTTTCTGCTTTGTCACTATTTCTCTCAAATCTTGTTTAGTTCAATAAATGATTTTCAGTTATAATTCTTCTGTATTTTATATTCGCTTTCGTTATTTGAATTCTATTTTCACTTTTTATGTTTAAGTTCAATTAACCTTTTACTTTTTGGTTTTTGTTGGCCGTATATTTTAAACTTACGTCGTTCGTCTGTAAAGTAGTTGTGATGTTTTTATATTAACATTGTAAGTCATCATGTCTTTTCTTTCTATACTTTAAATTCGTTTTATCAATTTTAAAATGCAATGTACATATTTGAAATTCATTTCAAAATCTCAACCTGTCATTTATTCCCTGTCATTAATGTTCAAAAACCTATTCAATAAGCTGTTATTTCTCAATTTGACGACCATTCATCTTTCGTTTGTAGACTCCATAAATATTCTTCAGTATCCCTTCATGCCTAAATTTTAAATTTTCTGACTCAGAATTTCGAGCCCTGCTGACTGGACGAAACGTGAGGCGCCATCCAGTGCGCACATCGTCTGTTGCTGTCGTGCACATAACAGTCGAGCGGGGAGAACTGAGATTCGCTGTGAGATACTCCAAGTAAGAAAATGAGTCTCTTCCTCAGTATACAGATGTACCCCTATGACCTCTGTTCGCGCAGCTGAAGGCTTCAAAGAAAATATGTAGGCGTGTGAGAAACCCAATTATGCGCTCGAATTTTAATGTTCAGAAAAGTTGAATTATTATCCGCTGCTTGTTAACGATTCAACGAGCGACAGTGAAGATGAGGCACAACAACATGTAGTACAGTCAGTGTGCAAGCGAGAAATTAAAGCAGATGGCTGCTGCTCGGTATAACTTCAGTATATTTTAACCTTTTTTCCTGCCTTGCCTTGCCTTGGCTTATCGTACTTTCAGTATGTGGTTCGGAAGAGGTGATGCTCGGAAACGTTTACGTGTCTGTAGTTTTGCTTGGTTTATTTCCTTTGACGGGCACCAAGTTAACTAATACCCTTTCCACTTTCTTTGTCGATGTCTTTCTCACTTCTCTATCCATGTCTTCGCACTTCTCTATCTTAGTCTCTATCCCTGTCGTCCAGGCCCCTTATGCATGTAAACGGTACTAAATTTATTCCCGAATGGCAGATGTTTTCTGTCTCTGAAAACGCTTCTTTTTGGCAAGCTTGGAATAAGCTATTCGTTCTTGTGGCGACCGAATAACTTAAGTATTACGGAATAACGAGGGGAAAATAGCCGATTCGGTTTTCGTGGACGGGAATAACAAGGAATTTATTCCCGTCATGGCAGCTATCTTGAATAACTAATCCATTCGTTTTCTTGCATGCGGGGCCAGGCCACTACATAACCTTCGAGGTTTGTTCTGCCCTCAAGCAAACGCTGAGTGTTAAATTAGCCTCTTTTTGGTTTAGATTGATATAAATTTTTAATTCGGAAGAACGCCTTTCAAAAATGGGGTCCAGCCATTTCAAAAATACCGCATATTTAGGAATAGCCCCTCCCCCCCCCAAAAAAAAAGTAAAAAAAAAGGCCTCAGAACTGTATTACGCTAAGCAACTGTTCTGGAATACCTACAGCATGTATTTTTACATGCTGAACCCTGGTGTCAAGTGCACATCAAACTTCGCAAATTTACATTAAATTTTAAAACTTTCTTTAAAGGAAAAGCATGTTTATATAAAGGAATGGTTGAAAGGGCGCCGTACTTTCGGTCTGCCAAGTATTGCTGAAGACTGACCAATAGGGATCTTTCCTCGCCTTTCCTTTGAATTAAAAATAAACCGCCATGCTGCAGGTTAGATCGCCCCAAGTTCCTGCAAATCACGGATGCGAATGGACACGTCATCTTCGAGAAGCCGCTGGAGAAACCTAGGCATCAGAAGGGAGCCAGGAAGGTAGGCATCCTCTGTCGTCACCGCAAGCGACACGTCCTGAACGCTGGCTGAATGTGGGAGCGCGTCCAGTGCAGTGTAGACGGAAACAATGGCTGTTTGAACAGAAGCACGTTTATTGCGCGTGCATAAGGAAATAGCATTTGCGCACGATTAGCTCGCGCGCGTGATTTGTGTGTGTGTTCACAGCTGTGCCTTTTTCTTCTCTCTCTGTCCATCTCTCTCTCTCTCTCTCGTTGTGCACACTCCATTCCGCCATCCCCCGAACATTAAAACTGCGTCTCCACACTGACCATCTTACTGCAGCTATCGGTGTGGTGGTTCTTTCAGTGCATAGCTTAGTAATTGGACCCCCCATCCCCCCGCCCAATAGTTCACCGTCCTAATATGCACCCAGTTTGCGGCGGGACGATAAGCAACCAACATCCAGTCAGCCAACCAACCAACCTTTTTTTTTTCTCTCTCTCTCTCTCGCAGTTGTGTTGATTGTACCTCACGCAGCGTGACTAGACTGCCCGATTGGATTGCGATGTAGATCGGTATGGGCTTTGCAATTTTCGGCGTCAGTAAATCTTCGTTTCTCAGAGATGTGTGGAAAATTCGCCAGAGGGGAGTGGTCTTTACAGCTGCTTCGCTGCGTGTGCCCGCGGATTACGTACTGTCACATCTTCGTTGAGCCACTCTGCGCGGGGGCCTGGTTATCTTATCCTGACGGTGCGAGTTGCTTGCCCTCTATCACCGGCTTGACACGCTGCTAACACCTCTCTGAAAGCATATGTTTGTATGGCGCAAGTGGCCTGGGCCGTGCGATGAAACATGTCATGCTCTGTCGCGCTTCATTAGGCGTCTTATCGGAACAAGAAAGAACAAGAATTTTTTCCAATGGGAAAGGAGGGAAAAGAACCCTCCATACCCTTTTTTTTTGGGGGGGGGGGAGGAGTGCTTAAACACAGTCGCCGTTTTTTAGGATCGAAAAAAAAGCCTTATAACCCTTCAGTGCCGGAAATCTATTTTAGAATAGATTATCAGCCGCTGTTTGTATTCACAGGTCACTGAAACTGGCAAGGAATGGCATGGTGGAGATATTTTCGTCCCCCTCCGCTTTCACCTAGCAAGCGGAGATTTATCTAAAAGATGTGAACATTTTCTGTACAGCTGTGCGGCGTGTGGCAGAAGATCCCGACTGTCTACGTGCAGTACTTCCGGCAGGAGCGCCTGTACGCCGTCATCACGGCCTCCAAGTATCCTGACGGACTGGTGGCCGGCCGCATTGTTCCACACGACATGGCCACTACCGGTATGCTGCCAAACAAGGATATATTCGGTTTACCAGAGCTTTCCTATGAAATCTTTTGTTTTTAATTAATTTACTTGGCGCACATAAGATGCTTCACTGGATTTTCTGACAATTTTTAAAAAGGGCTAGTTGAGTTAAACTAGAGCTAAAATGCTACTTTAAGGAAACGCTGCTTAGATAAGTAATAGTGAAGGTTTGAAAAACTCTGGTGCCTGTCTCCTCTCAATCTCCTTTCCTTACCTACCTACCCACCCACCCACCTCCATATATATATGCATGCACATACGAGTAGGTGAGCACTTACGCATGCACGTATATTGACACAAACCCACACACTAGCCGTGGAAGAGAGACTTTGATATAGGAGAAAGAGATTGAAGTGGTACGTTCTTGTCGAAATCATAAACGGGGCTATTTCTGTACGACACATTCAAGACATTCTGACAGCACACAATATGAAGAAAGAAAGAAAGAAAAAGAGAGGGTTGCTATCTTCTGTTTTTAACATTTTTATGCGAGGATTCAGGGGATGCCGTTTTCCGTTTTATTGACACCTCCTCCCCAACATAAACACGAACACACTTTAGCCTTATTTTTCTTTTCTGAGCACCGAGAGTTCCTTAAAAGAAAAAAAAACTCATGGCTTCCGCTTTTAAAGGAAGTCCTGGCTATTCCACCCATATGCCAACCCCATCCGGAGGGGGACACGTGCACACTGTGCACGACCAGCCTCAAGACCGACTCCTTAACTCCATGCTCCACACAGCCACGCACGCACGCACGCACGCACGCACGCACGCACAGACTCGAATTCGCTGCATTCCCCCACCCTCCACCCTTTCTAAACAGCGTAGTGAAAGATGGGTTGGTCGGAGAGCGTGTCCATTGCAGTGTGTCATGTTTCGTAGTTTGGTCATCGATCAGTCTGGCTGTTCAAACTGTTCACCGTTTGACGAGAAGTGCTGCGGCCAGCGGTAGCTCGGCTTCCCTTAGTTTTCCAACTCGATCTGTTTGAATTTGGCGAGTTTCCTCGAGTACACACAAGCGAGGCGACCAGGCCGTTGCCGAGAACCTTAGTTAGGGCGAGGAGCGAGGGTTTCCTGGCGGGTCATTAGAGGTGCTGCTGTGGAGCACGGAGAGGTATTTGCACAGCATTGATCTCGTGGATTAGCACGCGACAAGGACCACGGCGTCTAGTGTGGTCAGCAATTTGTAAGGAAGGGCTCGTCGTGTTTGTGCTCAAGTATGGCAAGATAGCCCTGTCAGAATCTCACATTCTGGAATCCCTGGCTTAGTTTGTGCAAGGCATATTAAACAAGCAAACAAGAAATCCAAACAAAGCTGTGCCACACAAATCACCCATGCACATCCACACACGCACTCATAGGCACTCGCACGCAACCAAATTCTCAAAAACACTGTCTTCTAAGAAACGTTTATGAAGTTAGCCTTTATCACGGCGACTGAAGAACATTGTTTGCATTTGCTCCGTAACAGTACGAAGTACGGATCTTTATCTTTAGCTGAATAGCTTTAGAATAACTTAGCAATGAAACTTTTTCACCTAATTCACCCCACGCTTGTACTCCAGCGAACAAGTCAACAACTTCTGACAAAACAAAATCGCACTCGGAACCAAAACTGAGCATGAGGGTGCTGTTAATCCTACGTCCTTTTGCTTTAAGTACTAGTGTTCAGCAACAGCAACAATGACAACAACAGCACACCGATGGAAGAGCTGAAGAAAGTGACGGGCTGAGTGCACCGTAGAGGCAAGGGGCAAGCCTTGTTTGACATCTAGACGGCGACATGCCTAGAAAAACCGCGGCTTCTCCGGGCTCCTCAGACGAGCAAACATGCAGCCCATCTGTCCCGCGGACTGTCGCGCTCTCACCTCGCACGGCCCGCTGCCGCCGAGATGGACGGGATTTTAAAATCTGCAGCAAGTGGGGGATTTCAGTGTCTTTCAAAGCTGTTAAATCAGTTTGAAGATACAGGAAGATAATAAACAATGTGTATATATCAACCAGCTCGACTTTTAACATTAAAACAGTAGTCGTGATTCTCATTTCCAGCTTAACATACACAGCCCCAATCCAGCTCATGCCTTCTGATCTTCGCTTCTTGTCACTTTCAACTTCGCTCTGGTGCGGGTTTTGTTTTGTTTGGTTTTGTTTCGTTTTAGTTAATTTTTTGTTGTTTTTGTTGGTTTGTTTGTTGTTCGTTGTCTTTTTGTGGTGTTACCATGTGGCTGGATGCTGCTCAACGATCTCTGGCGAAAAGGTGCAAAGTTTACTGTTGGCAGTGATAAGCGCCTAAACGATACCAAACGAGGGCTTAACTCGTAGCGGGTGACAGAAAGTTGAGGGACCACATCCTCTGGCTACGTCACCTAGAAAGTAATGAAAAACCAGCAAAGCGAAACTTATTTACTTATCAGCGAAGAGTTTTTTAATTAAGGCTAACAATTCAGGAGCATCTGTAAACAAAAAGTAGGAATTCATTGTGACAGGGTATTAGACGTGTAAGTTTCATATCCCACTACAGACTGAAAAATCCCAGCAACTTGCCAAAAGTTAAAATCCCACAACAATCGTCTAGCCAAGCACAAAAATATCAGACCGGTCACCATATGCACTTTCCCGTTAGGCGAGCTTCCTGATGTAATTACAATCTACACAGTGGTGTTTGTTTGAAAAGCTGATATGTTCAAATATACACACTTTTTTTTAATCCACTCTTTTCTCGCAGAGAGTCTTGGACACCTCAGTAGAGAACTGGAATATCGCAGTTTTGTCGCGAATGTTTTTCAGACGGCGTCACTTGCAGTGTGAAATTCGGCAGCCAGCTGTTGACTTCTAGTCTACGGTAAACTAAAAACAGTATGTCGAATCTCCTTTTCCCTGTGCGAAGTTTAGTTGGACTGAATGTCTGTATCTGTTTGTCTCTGCCCACAGAAATCTTCGGCTCTGTGCTCAGCTCCAAGACGGCGGACGGTTCAGGGGGCATGGCGTCACTCGAGTTTGATCCCAAATCAAATCTGCTCAAATACGTCATTCATATCGACGGCCTTGTTCCTGCAGGTGAGGTTGCGCGTGACTGCCGTCTTTCGTCCTCGTGCCTTGTCACTTTTATGCACGGTGTTACAGATTTATATTTGCTCTCAGCAGCTGCTCTATTAGTTCAGGCTGTCAAGCAAATACTTTGATTCAAATGTCCTAAAATCTTTATTTTCGCACAGAGGAAACACTAGAACATGTGCCCAAATGCCAAAATACTAAGGCTAGCTACTCTTAGGAAACGATGGGCAGATAACTGGACATCTGAAAAAAAATCAAATGCAGCATTTTGTTATCAACGCCCTCTAGGCACATTTTATACCAGAAATTTCCACCAACTAAAACCCGATTCCACGGGACGTTAGGCGGTAAGCTGGTATTAACAGTCTATACAGGGGAATAGGATCAGAATACGCAAATTCATGGCGTAAGAGAAACTAACGGCTTCAAAACAAAATCGATTTCGCATCTTGTCAGCTTGTCACGTTAACAAACTCACCGACGTCCTGTAGACAAGGTGAAACGACAAGAGTGTTTGTCTAAACGATCATGAGGATCGACTTGTACTTTTATACAGAGACCTTTGACATCCAAGGTTAAAATATTAAGTGTGCTTTTATCTTGCCCGCAGTACGGTGCATTTGAGGTTCTCAAAGAAAAAAAACTGACCGATAAGTTTGAAAATGAGATTTCCGTGTGACCTGAAATGCAGTGTTTATGGTGTCTTGCAAACCCACAGGTGATGAAGGAGATTACCAGGTGTCAATTGCTAAGAGCTCCAGGCTTCTGCATCAGGAATCTGTGTCGGCTTCTCCTCTGGTAAGGAAAACAAACAGCGGGTAGTGTCAGAACGATTGTAAACTACTAAAGTACAACTCCAGTTTTTTAAAAAATTCCTTTTAACAATTTGGCAGACATCTAATAAGAAGTGAATTGCCCTATCTTCCCATCACACGCGCACGCGCGCACAGGAGGGAATTTCCACACGTGTAACTGATATTGCAGACAGTTACAGACTACGCCAACCTCTGTGGCGACCTTTTCCCCCTCTAGGGGACGACAAACAAGTCTCTCTCTCTCTCTCTCCCAAATACTGCAAAACCAACCCTTTAATACTACATCTGAGACAGGCCAGACAACTCACTAGTTGAATCATGCGGCCTCAGCGCGCACCTGTTTTACAATCTTCCCGTAAGTCATAAGCGATTACTAAAGTAAAAACGCAATTCTTTCAAGCAAACAACTTACTATCTGAATTATGCGGCCTAAGCGCGCACGTGTTTTTAGAACTTCTCAAAAATCACAACGATTACTAAACTACGCTTCAAAAACTAAAGGGAGCTTTGCACTAAATAACCTGTTATGATCTATAAATCATGACAGTGGACTTACCTTAAAAGACACCTGGAAGTTCCAAAATTTTGTCTAACCCGAGGGACCACAGTAACTTCCGAAATCGACTAGCGCCCCACCCCCACCCCCATTGCAACAGGCCAGTGTGTGCGTGAGAGAGAGAGTCTGTCTCGGTAACACGTGTTTAAGGGTACAGATAAATGAAGTATCTCATGTGCAACCTTGAACAATCATTTAAAAATTTGGTCTTATTCGGGTGAGGTCTTAATTAGGAAGTGACGCTTTCTTTAATTATCCAATCCTGCTATGTAGAATTCTGAGCATCAGGTATTAAAAACAAACTCCAGCAGCTTTCAGAAATAAAGCCCACCTGATAGGCTAGTGATTTGTGACTTTTTATGGCCCATCAAGATTTTCTGTGGCCATGTGGGCTAACGGAACACCGCATTTCCCCATCCCTGCTTCATAACGCGAGATCCTAAACGATAAAGACTCTCTGGACATTGAACTAGGGAAACTTTAAAACCTTACGACGTGTAAAGGTGGGGGGGGGGGTTGCCAAACTAACATTTCATCTCACTTCCACAGAATAACACAGAATCGCGATCATTTATGAATATTAATTAATAACTCCAACAAAGGTACTGGCAGCGCTCAAACATAGCCATATGAAGACACATGTGCCCAAGGGAGCTTACCATACCCAAACATGTAGCAAAGAGAGAGGGCCGAAAGAAAGGAACTTCACAGATCCTCAAAAAAGATCTGCCGTCCCTTTCTTTATAACGGCGTTATTCTTCACACAGCTAGCCCTCGGTGCACAACGTGTGCATACAGAGAATCCATGTTAATGAAGTCAGCCCGCTCACTAAGCGTGTGTTGACAACTAGGATTCAACGACGAACACAACATAGGACAAATACATGAAATCCTCAAGGTGCAAATTATAATTAATAAAGAACAAATGAGGACCGAGCGCTTAAATTATCGAAAGATAACTCCAACAAAGATACTGGCAGCGCTCACACATAGCCGTATGCAGACGCATGTGCCCCTTGGTTTCCCCATGCGGCTATGTTTGAGCGCTGCCAGTACCTTTGTTGGAGTTATCTTTCGATAATTTAAGCGCTCGGTCCTCATTTGTTTTTTATTAATATTAATTAATACTTTTCGAGATAGGCTTTTCAGTCCATTTTAATTAAATTTTCCCTTGGCCACAGGCAAATGTAAAAAGTATAATGCAGCACCCAGTTTAACTGCTTTCAAGACGACCAGCCTTGTAAGGAGTGGTCGCTTACCGTGGTCTGTCATTTTCCTCAGACAACTAAGCTAGCAGGCGCTTGGAAGGTGTCCAAGAAGAGAGATCGCAGCCAGCTAGCACGAGGACAACTGCGCATTCGGGTGGCTTCCCAAAATGGCGCCGCCGTCTCTGGAAATGTTCAGCCTCGTCTTATGTGTGGAGGTGAGCACATTCTGTAGCTCAATTTCAAGGCTGTTTCTGGGCACCAGGTATTAAAAACAAACTCCAGCAGCTTTCAGATTATTATTGCATTATGCGAATTCATCATACAGGAAAAAGTGTTGCACTTCGCTCTTAGCGGTGATTCATAAGCATATTCTAAAGCTGATATTTGATGACTTTCTATCTCAGATTTTTCAAATTAGTTTGATAGTTGTAGACATTGCCTGCGTTCTTTCTTTATTTTCAGCTTTTCAGGCAGTCTTGTCGGGCTCAAACGCTTTGGAGACGCACGACACTGCCTCAGCAGGTTCAGCAACTGTTGATCTTACGGAGTCTGGAGCCCTGGATTTTAAAGTAGGTATAGCCACAGGTGCAATGTATGTGGTGGTGGTGGTGGTGGTGGTTATTTAGAGGGACTAAGAGGGATGGGGTCCTATGCACTGAAAGAGCCATCAGACTGATGCCTGTAGTAAGATGGTCAGTGCGGACAGGCAGTTTAATGTGCGGGGGAAATAACCAGGATTCGAACCAGCAACCTTCCATCTGCTAGTCCGCAGCTCTACCAACTGATGTAACCAGGCCCCCTGCAATATATGTATGTTAACGCAATACTTATATTTTAGGGTTTGTGTGGTGGAATCGGATGTGTACTAAATTTTTCCTTTTCCGGGTTGGCTTGAATCACTGTTCGTATCTGCACTGCCGATCATAACAGCAGTCATAATGACTGTTCACATTATGCATTTTTACGTATGGACAGGAGATACTAACGCCCATGCGACCCAGCCCCAGAATTAAGTTAATTTCTCCAGAACTATGACAGAAAAATCAACTTATTTAAAATAATAGTTTCGCTTGTCTCAAAGTCTAGCTAAATTCGTTTTTCGAGTGCCGTGTATGTACAAGAAAGGGTCATATGAGGAAAAGATTACGTCATTTAGTACTTTCATTATCTTATTCTGCTTGAAAGCCGTATGACAGCACGCGATTATGAAAGCACAGGTGAAGTGTTTGATGTCATCCGGCGAATCATGCTGGAGATGCTGCTTGGAATCGTGTTCAAGATAAAAGCATATGACGTCACGCGATCTTGACGTTTGAGCAGGATTCTCAGGTAACTTCTTGACCGCACGTGCAGGCGGTGATCGTTGGCAGCGATAAGTCTAGGGCCTGTGGAAGTTTTAGAGATCTGATTCCTGGATCTTCAAGTTTTCCTGATGCCAGGCTAAGCGTTCGCGGAAGGACTGCGGCGTGGCATTGATATCTTACTTCAAAGTGGCGCAGGCACTTGTCTTAGAACCAGTGACGTCAGAAAAGACAACGACCCCTGAACTTTCTGTTCGCAGGTTCGCGTCGTGGGACTTGAAAGCCCGGTGAGCAAGATTCGTATAGAGGGCGCCGTAGGCAAGAGGAAGGGAAAACTGAGCGAGCGGATCGTGGCCAGTGTACACGGCAGCTTCACTCCCGACAATCGCTCCTTCGACGGATGGGTGAGTGAAGTCCCGACGATACGCCACTGAAAGTCTCAGCTATTAGTGGACCTAATATCTTGAGCATGGATTATCTAAACTGCTGACCATTATTAATGCTGACCTATACAGTGAGCGCGTGGGTGTTTGCGCGCGTGGGTGTTGGCGCCTGGGTGTGTGGGCGCCTGGGTGTGTGGGCGCTTGGGTGTGTGGGCGCCTGGGTGTGTGCAGGTCACGGCCATAGAATGCGCATCATCTTTACCTTGTGTTCACAGAATATTGTTACAAGCATCGAACGACCTCAGAATTTAGGTTACGTATTTTGTCATTTATTTTGCACCTTTTCCAGACAAATGGAACGTGCAAAAACCTTGAGGCGAAGGACATCTACAATCTACTCAACAGTCGCCTGTATATCAATGTTGCAACGCAGAGTCATCGTGTGAGCGAACTCCGAGGTCGTCTGGTCCCTGCACCATTCAACATCCTGCGCCCTGAGTTTAGTCGTAAGCATCAGCACGTCCTGGTAATACGTGAGGGCTAGCACGCAACCTCCACACCTTCATCACTGGCACGTGACACGTGCAGCGCGCCTGCTTCGTTGTTAAGGGACAGCCTCGGTGGTCTAGAGGTGAAAGCGTCCGCTTCCGAGGCGATAAGTCGGTGGTTCGCATCCGAGTCATACCTAAGACTTAAAAATTACCAATCTAATACCTGCCCTGCCAGACGCCTGGCATTATAGAGTATAATGTGACTGGCTGCTACTGAAGCCCGTGTTGCGACAGCAGTCCCAATGTTGCAGCACGTAAACTTTGTCTAAGCAACACCGTCCTGATGTGCACATAGTTTGCCGCGGGACGTTAAGCAAGAAACAGCCCCCATCCTTCTTTATTAGGGATATGGAAAACTTCGAAAAATATTTCAAACAATGTAGAATGAAACAATCTCTCCGTTATTTCTTCTTGTTATTAACTTATCTATTATTTACTGTTTTCATTTCAGTTTAACTCAGGGGAGATATAATGCCTTCCATAACTTTAAATACAGTTCATTTTTTGTGTGCAAATAATTTCCTTTTTCCAGAGGACTCTCGGAACTTGGATGGCCGTTTCTCGGTTGTATGTTTTCGTTCCACAGTAGATAAGGATCGTCTAGGACATCGTCTAGAACATCGTCTTGTGCCTTGAGCGACGCAGATGCGCATACGTCCATGGTGTTCTCCTCACCCCATCTTGTTAGGAGTCTCTTTAGAATAGCATAATAACTAAAATGTTAACTTTTGGAGAGGAAGAATAATTGTAATAATAAAGAAATAATAGTACAGATGTACATGAAAGTTTAACAAGGTTGTACCTTTGTTAAAACTTTTTCTCATTTTCGCCTCTGAGCAATTCCCTGCACTTGTTTATAGAAAGGCCAACATCTCCAATGAAAGACATCATTTGAGACATAATCCTGTTCACGGACGAACGAACACACACACTAACACACATCCTCTTATTCGTAAGTAGGCATGGACCATCGAGCGACTATGATTTGTTCAGGTGAAGACTGCCCTTCCGAGCTGAGTAGTGTCCACTGTGTTCTTACAGCTTCAACTGTGCTGCAGCCTGTGACGACAGAAGCGCGAGGGGGAGCGGCACACGCCTGGCTGTCTATGGACGCGGGGTGCGTGCTGCGCTACGAGGCGGTGCTGGCTGGTGTCCGGCACAACAACGAGGTGGAGGACCTCAGCGGAGCCTTCAGCGTGCAGCTGGGCAGCCTGGACAACCGCCTGCAGAAGACGGTGCCGATTGGTCCGGCAGCTGGACACGTGGTCTCCAGTACATTTGAGTACAACATCGTGAGTAAACGTTAGTCTCTGTACAGCCTCATTATCTCTGGAACATTGTAGCACAACATTGTGAGTAAATTTTGTTCTGTTTGTACTCATACTGTCTTCAAAAGATCGTAGTAAAACATTGTTAAATTTCATGCAGCGTGGAGTAAATTTATCCCAAATGGCAAACATATTTAAGTATAACTTTATAAATGAACGTCAAGTTGTAAAAGCGTCAAACATCTAATGCATACCAATGAGAATGAACGTAAGATGCATAAAGTCAGGTAGCCTAATGTTTTAAGCATGATATCGGGCAAGAATTTGCCTAACGTTAGGTAGATTCAGTAAAGTTCTGAAGTGAGGTTTTGTCAAATGTTTTCAATATATTTTGTAAAAAAATCGTCAAACGTTACGGAATCCAAGTGGACTTCTGCTGAAATAAAGTGCCGTTACTTTTCAGTCTCGAGGCAGTGTTGCGGATCTGTCGGAAGTGATGTTTCATGACCTTGACAAAGGTCGTGCGTTCTTGCAGATCAACAATGGAGTGGACAATAAGGCTGTTTTCAGAGGAAATGTAAGCGAAGCAATAAAGCCATTAATACTGAAAGGCACACTAATTACAAATACTGTTTAATTACCAGAAATAACTTTTAAGCAATCAGTACAAGACAGAAGAAGAAAAAGAAAACATTTTCATGTTTGAAAGTCTTAAGCGGGTTTTGGTTTGGATGACTTTCTGAATATAAGTGCTGTGTGAATTGATGAGAAATATGTCTTGTGCCAGGAAAGGTTGTGTAAAGCGCTTTCATTGCTGTTGGTGTTGGTTTTGGTGGTGGTGGTTCAAGAGGTGACCATGCAATTTTAGATTGAAGTCCGTTGTCCTGTAAATCCACTCAAGTAACCCCTGACCCTTGACTCGCAGGTGAGCCTGCCCAACACATGTTGGCAGTACGCTCAGGACCTGGAGTCGTCGGTGGCGGTGGACGAACAGCGACCGTCAGACGGCGAGGGCCCCGCCCTCCGCTGCTACTTCGAGGGGACCTTCTACGACGTGGGCGACAGCTGGCTGCCAGACGTTAACGCCACGTGCAACACGTGCAGCTGCATGGTGAGCGCGCGCAACTCCGTTAGGTGTCCACCCGCTGGTATTCAGTAACCAGGACTGCGCAGTGCAGTCAGTGAGAGAAAACGACCGATTCAGAGGCACAAACGTTTTGCTTTGCTTCGGTGTATTCCTTCTTTCATTTCTTCCTTCCTTCCTTCCGTTGTTGACGACTTTGAATTTCCCGTGATGCCTATTGACGGCATGTTGTTACATATTAAATACCTGTCAACACAGTACTGAGCCAAGCCAATTAAAGCGATAAACCATGCACACAATCGACAGCTAGCCACTTTTTAATGCGAGTCTCTTCTGTCCTAGCACTTTTGCCTCACGCCGGACCTTTCACTTCACTTCTCTCCCCTTCCCCAGCTAAGGGCCTGGTTTTTTTTTCTCTTTGCCTTCATCTGTTTCTGCCTCTATCTGTCTTTATGTCTGTCTGTTTGTGTTTGTGTTTGCCCCGAAACTCTCGATTGTCTGTGTCGTCTATCGTTTGCTTGGCTCATTTCCGTTTTTTATAAACTTAGGTTTATCTCCAAGCGCAGCCACTTGTTCCTTTCACTTATGAACAGCAAGTTGACGTTCAACAGCTAGTCTACCAAAGAGGTGATTGTATTTATTTTGTTTTAATACAGCAAAAGGGGAAAGTGGTTTGCCATGCCGTGATCTGCCCCCGCCTCACCTGTACAAATCCCGTTAAACTGGACTCCGAATGCTGCCCCACCTGCCCAGGTAGGAACAACTAGAGATGTCAGACACTTTAAAAGAAAAGCCCTGAAACGTTTCTGTATCCTTATGATCGTAGCCTCTTCTGATTACCATGATTGTAAAGGAAGTCCACAAACTTTAATAGTTAATTGCAATGTGTCCCTGTGTTTTTGTTTGGTTGCTTTTTTCACACGTGTGTAATGTCTCTCAGCTAACGCAGATAGCGCATAAAAATGATGCATAAGAAAAATACTTGTCTTCGTTTACCCGTGAAGCTATGTCCCCGCAAAGTTATAGTGTAATAATGCGCCAACTAATAAGAACTGAGGTGTTCATGTGCATGGCGGGACTTTAAAAAAAACTTCCCACTATCGTAAACTTTTGCTTAGTGTTGTACTATAATACTTACAATGTGGTACTTCCAGTCAGCTTTGTGGATCTTTTATCTAAATGTAGTATATCAGAGTGAAATACGAATTTCTTTATCCACTTTTCTCAGAGGAATCTTGGTCGGGAACATGTAACCTGGGTAAAGACCCTCGCCAATACCCTCTGCAAAGGACATGGCACCCGTTTCTACCGCTGTCAGGTTTCGCTAAATGCGTGACATGCACGTGTAAGGTAAGTCACTGTGCGTGATATCGACCTTGTAGTGTGACATAAACATGCACACATACTCTTAAATGAAGTGACGTATTTCTTCAAATTCTCTCACTTTCTTTTTATGTTTGACCGTTTTTGGCAAGCGTGGGAGAGGGGAGCGGAGTGAAGCGTGGGCAAGAGTTAGATTAAAAAGTCTAAAAACAACATGCAAGTAAGATGTTTTCGTGCCGTTCTCTCTGACTTTCCAGCACGTGACTATTGTTATTGTATAATATTAGTGCGATTTCCCCACTTTAGAGCAACAAGAATCCGGTTTGCGGTCGCCTGGAGTGTCCAAAACTTCACTGCCCCGGGCGAGCGTTAGTCAAGTCTCCAGAAGACTGCTGCCCTGTCTGCGGACGTGAGTTCTGTTCACTCCCATCTCTTTGAAGATGCTAATACGCTCTGTAGGACTATTTACCTTCACTGTCAGCTTACCTTAAGACATTGGCAGTTAAACGTTGTTTTTCTTCTGAAGGAAACCCAATAGCTTTGTAATATATAATTTAGAATCATGACAGTAACGTCATGGAAACAGTAAAAGAGAAGCACTAGAGAAAACAGAATTCCGTTTATTATTAAGATTCCTTCGTCGCCTGTGATGCCTAAAGAAAGTGAAGGGAGACATAGATAACTGCTGCCTTACTGCCAAAGAGATGTGGAGACAACTTATTTTTTTAAATACACTGTAAGGTGCAAACGCTGTTTAAGCTGTTTGAAGACTGTCACACTATATTGTTTGCTGACAGGACCTGTGCCGACAGAACTACCAACCTTGGACGCTCCGCAGTTAGACATCAACATGGAAAGAGGTGAGAGGGAGTTCAAAGTTGAGAGAACTTTATCGCTAACGCCGATCTCACACGGTTCGACGGTCAGATGAAAACAGTTGTAATTCAGTATTTAGTCTTGCAGTCTGCACTTTTTAATTTAAAAAAACGCCATTCTGCGTCATTAAAACTGGATCACATGTTTTGCGCAGACACATAGATCTTTGCCATACAGTGCGCTTAAAGAAACATTATGAAAGTCTCTCGGGGTAGAATAGCAGAGCTGCACGTCTCTGAGTCCGCCCAGGGTCGCACAAAGGCCTGCCTGTGATGTGCCCACAACCACCGCGTTTCCGCTTTTGCGTGACGTAAAACCGCAGACATCCAGTGGGAAAACAAAGTGGAACCAGGAAAAGACCAAAACAGAAACACAACTATCGAGAACATTAAGGCTTTCTACACTTTTCTAGAATGTCTAAAACTGTACCTAGTTCATCAGAAATAGTCTGCTCGCATTACAGTTCTTGAATTTTTTTTTTTATTTGCTGACTGCGTAAAGCTGGCCTCTTAAGAGCGTACTTCATACTAGTCAACTTACCATTTCTTCCTTTCCTTTTTTTTTTTGCGGACGTTTATTTGTAGGTTGTCAGACAGATCCTTACTCTGTGGGTGATATAGCATTGCAGGCTGCGCCGTAGCGTGGTACAGCCCCTGTTGAGGAGGCAGAAATAAAAAAATAAATAAATAAAATGTGGATTTTTTTAACGCGCGAGAACACATTTCATGCACACTTCGCGCGGACGATGGACACAGACACGCTAGAGAAAACAACGAAACACACACACACACACAGAGGGAGAGATGAACGCACCACTGACCAACAGGTTGGGAAACAGATCGTCCTTCAGTCACAGATGGGTGGAAAAGTATCATAAGAGACGATGAACAGAGAAAGTTGTAAGTTAATGCAGACAGGCAATCGGGACGTCAGTCAAGGTACTTTCGGAAAAGAAAAGTTTTTAAGTTTCGTTTGAAAGTCTGTAGTGATGGGGAGTGGCGAATATTGTGGGGAAGTGAATTCCATTGGGTGGATGCCGAGAAGGTGAACATGCGCTGTCCATATGTCTTTGTCCTGATGCGGGGTACTGCGAGAATGCGATCGT
>SMGT01014453.1:488330-506921 GCA_004794575.1 Lanistes nyassanus
GAAGCAAATTACAGTGCAATCTTAGCGCTTGAAGAGAAATTTTAAATCCCTTGTTTTCATTTTCTTTTAATAGAGTATAAAGGAATACTGACATAACTTGCCATTTATCAATAGCTAAATTTGATGAACTTAAGCAATTTTCATTTCAGCATGTTGTGTTTGTTTGAGAGGGAGAAGGAAAAGAGATCTGCAAAACTCATCTTATGTGACTACTTATATATATATATAAAGTATAATTAGTAGATCCTGAACCTGAACAACTAGCTCCAAAACCTATTGGTCATGTCAAAAATTTATTTATCAGTGACGGATGACCAGTTCCAAACCTGAACCTTGCATTTGTGTGTGTGTGTGTAATGCACTGTTATTCAGAATATTACCTCATCAGCCAAAGTTGGTTGGTTAGTAATTAAAATAACATCAACTATCAAAACAGAAGCAAGGATATTTTTTGAGGTGGGTAGGAAGGTGTAAGGTAATTGATAGGTGTTTGGGGAATAGGAACAAGGAGGAAACTAGGGAACTGTAGAAAGCACTCAGTGGTCAGCCCTGAAGGCTAAACACATGTGCAACATCCAGAGAAATAGTCGTGCATGATGTGGGATATAAACCCTGTATCAACAACATGCATGCACCATATGGTGCAGCTCCAGAGTGTATTGTTACTTAGTGGTGACTGTCTTTCAGTCTTCAAACATATTATTAATACTGGGATGCTAAGTATTAACATTGTTATTTTTTATTTTAAGAAGGTGTCTGTGCGGTACACAGCAGCTAGTGTGTTTATCTATATCAAATATTGTCTGTTTATAGCCTTCCATCTGCCAAGAATCTTTTTTCAAGAGTAACTGCTTTTTGACAGCTGTGCCAACAGCACAGATGTTGCCAGACACCTCCCTCTACCACCAACCACCATCCCCACTTTACAAGTATAATATTGCAACATGTAGAAAGTGATTTTCTGACATGGTTACTAGGCTGCTGTTTCAAACAGCTTTCATTGTACATAGTAATGGTGTGGTTTCTTCTTAAATTCCATTTTCTTATGTGTTTTATGTATGTGTACGCCAGCTATAGTAACTCCTTGCCTCTTTGGTTAGATGTCTGCCAAGTCTCTCTCTCTCTCTCTCTCTGTTTGTGTTTACGTGTGTTGGGAGGGGGTAGGAGGGGAGAACTTTCAATTTGTATTGGTTATTGCAGTTAGGGGAGTACGGTCCATGTGATGCTGATCTGTAAGTTACATGCACTGCTGGAGTGTGGAGGGTGGCACTACTAAGAATCCTGATTTGTATCTTATATTTTTCAGATTTGAGGAGAGAAAGGCTTCGTCCAATACAAACATTTCTTCACCAAGTGTTAAGCATAAAAAAGGTCTTACCTGTGGCAAACCTGTTAATTCAACACAGTATGATCACCTGAGGGGCATAGCCAACAGACATGAACACCCTCATATACCAGAGCCAGAGGTGGCCATGATCTTCCGAAAAAAAGGCAGTCGTTCATCAGAAGTTGATCTAAATGATTTAGAGCAAAAGCTTTTGAGGCTAAAAAAAGAAGTGAGTTTGCTTGGGGTTTTTGTGAAGAGATTTTGTTTGCCTTTAGATCATAGATTTGGTAACATGAAATATGTCTTCTTGCCTCAGATTTAATTAACAAGATTTAAATGAGGGTTTTCAGTTTTTATTTCTTCTATTTATATCATCTCTATTCAGTCAATCTCTCTCTCTCTCTCTCTTTATTTTCCTTTTTGTCTTTTCTAAGCTTAGAGATTCCCAGTCATTATCTTGCATATGTCTCTGTAATCATTCAGATGGCATTGCCTGTTGGTCTTTACCTGTTGAGGATTTGTCAGTTGATGAAAAAAAATTTTCCCATTTCATGCTGCCCTTACCTTTTTATTTTTACATTAAAGATGGCTTTTTCTTTGCACAGAAACCCAAGTCTGCACAAGTTCACAATCAAATTGGAAATTTTTGGCGGATCAAGGGCAACACACAGCTGTCTATTGAGTGTTTTAGAAAAGCTCTGTCACTTTCACCAGATCATCCAGATGTACTGCTTAACCTGGCTCGTGTCCTTTTCAACTTGCAGTATCTGGATGATGCAATATTCCTCACGCGCAGATCTCTAGCTATGCAGTCAACAAAACAGAACACATGGCTGCAGCATTATACTCTTGGAGAAATCCTGAAAGCTTACGGACATTACCAGGAGGCTACGATGCACTTTGGACATGCATTAGAACTGAACCCTGGGTTCCAGCCAGCCATTGCTCACTTGCGAGAAATGGAAGGCACACCTAGTTCATCGGTGACACAGTACACATTATTTATCATTTTGTTTTTGGTGCTTGGTGTCCTGTTTGGGGTGATTACTTCCATTGAGGCGAATTTTGAAGACCCAGGGGAGGTGGTGAAGACACAGCGCCACTTCAACCGTGCTATGGCAATGCGGTCCATCAAGCTAGGCATTAACCATCGACTTATCAGAATGCGGAAGTTGAACTGCTAATGACAGCATTTTTAAATGGCCTGTCACACCCTCCACCCTTCCCTTTCCTTTTTTTTAAAAATCTATTTTCAAAACTATCAGGAACCACTAAGCATGTTTGCTGGAACCAGAGGGTTAATGTCCCTCCTCAATTGTTTCCCCTGATTAAGATATAAGAAAGGATAAAACAAGACCATCAAGCAGCATTTTAAGCTTCTCATTGTACTTCCTCCACGGGTTCCATTTTCTGTGCTGACAGCTTCTTCTAAAATCTTTTACGTTATCTCTCTGGTGTTTAAAAAGTACCACCAGCACATTTCTATCAGGACCCAGCATGGTATGGTAATGGAATTTTAAAACCAAGTTGGGTTATGCTGTACACCGATCACAAGTGGCTGTTTGCCAAATGGATTTTGGAACCCTGTATGCCAGTCATGTTGATGTGGCTGAAATGATTTTATGTTCAGAATTCATAACTAACTCAATCTAGTGAACTGTTGGCTTTCATCAGCCTGTTTTGCTGACATGTGTTGCCAGGTATTACAAGTAAAGTCATGAAGTTACAGGTTATCCAGGAGTTACAAGAAAAGCTAAATCAGTAGAATATCTGCTAGAAGACTGGGTAAAGATAAGGATTCTAATGTCACTGCTTAGCTCATTTGTGGGCAAAGCATGTTTCAAACATTGCCTCCATCAAGACTGTAGATATTGGTCATGGCCAGCCATTTCATTACTTAGGATTGCAAATGCAATATTCTTGAAATGGCTTTTGTCTTTAGTGATGATACTGCCTTCAATAAAAATTTCAATTCCGCATATTTTCTTAATAGATTTGAAAGCTGTAAGCAGACCTTATGCTGTTATGGAGGTGAAATTATGTCAACAGCACCAAGGGCTGCCAGTTGTAGATGACAAAAATCAGTATCAGGAAAGAAAGGGAAAAACAGTTTGATAACAAAGTAAATCATTTTGAAATGGTTATACTATTGAGATATTTTGTTAAAATATTTGAAGGCAAGAAGGGAAACACTTGCTGTGAGACCAATTCCATTGGCACTATCGTTACAATGTTGCAATGCTACAATGCAACCCAACCCTGGATTGATGAGCTGGGGATCCCTCAGGTGCCATAAGAAGCAGAGGGCACTAGCTTTATGTTTTGCAGTTTTATTATAAATTAAAAAGAGTAAAATGCCTCTGTGTAGAAGCAGTGTCAGGTTTGGTGTTTTTATTTTTTCCTCGTACTGCCTGCAAGACACCTTACTTGAATGTAGATCAGTCTCAAAGTACAGTGGTACCTCGGGTTACGAACGACTCAGGTTACGAACAACAACTTCAAAAATTTTTTGTCGGTAACGAACAGTACCTCGGTTTACGAATGAAGGCGAGAGAGAGAGCAAGGTTTAACGTTGGAGACAAACGATCGTGTACAGTACAAACGAAAGCCATGCAGTAACAACATCGCTTAGCGCTAGCCTAGTAGCCTAGTTTTGCAAGCGTGCACAGCCTCACTTTCTTTGACTTTACTACATGGCAGTAAAAGATTTCTTAGCAGTGGCACTGTGTTCAGTTTATCTTTTTTATTTTACATTTAATTTATTTGGTTGTTTTCTTTCTCTTTATTTAATACGTGAAGTACACGTATTCTGTCGCTCTGTCCTCACCTGCTCTTTGCACCCTGCTGTTCTCCAGTTAGTTCCTTTACCATTTTCATATGATTTCTATCGACAACCCCAACAAAGTACTGGCAGTGCTAGACACAACCGTATGCTGACGTATGCAATCAAGGGAGCCTACCATACCCAAACACGTAGCAAAGAGAGAGTCGAAAGTAAGGAACGTGGCAGATCTTCACGTTCCTTACTTTCGACTCTCTCTTTGCTACGTATTTGGGTACGGTAGGCTCCCTTGATTGCATACGTCAGCAGACGGTTGTGTCTAGCGCTGCCAATACTTTGTTGGGGTTGTCGTTTGACGATTTATAGCGCTCTGTCCTCATTTGTTCTTGTATGATTTCTATCATTCCACATTTACATGACCATTGTTAAAGATTCTGAGTTTTTTAAACAGACAGAAGAAAGAAATTGCCTATCATTTTCCTCCTTTCTAAAGTAACATAGTCATTTGATTAACTTATTACAAATTTATACAGTGCTGTGCAGTTACAGACTACCTTTTTGTCATAACCAAAGAAATGGCCAAATTAAGATTGGGCCGTCTCAGCCCTGTTCTGCAAGATGATCTTTATAAACTGATCTATAAAATGTAAAGTGGAACACTTTTGGCTTTAATATTTTTTTTAATAGTTAAAAAATTTAAAGACCTTCATCTCCTGTTTTTATTTTTAGCTATAAGTATTGGTGTTTTACTTTCAGTGTTATGTAACAAACTAGTTATAGCTAGCTATAAAACACATTCACTGAAATTACAGCATTTTTTGTGGACTGGTTGTCTAATGAAAAATAATTCTTAGTGAAGCCATTTAACAGAGCTAGTGTCTTGTGAAATTGTACCGTTAAGGGAGTTTAAAATTTGGTAATTTAAGCTACATTGGTCAGTAAATATTGCCATCATGCAATATTCTTTTTCAATACTCTTTTAGAGTAAATGTTTGATCATTCATGGACTTTTGTTTTGACAAATTTTAAAAGAAAAACAAGTGACTGCCGCTTGCAGGAAATTCCAAATTAAATTTACTATTAAAATTTACATTTAAATTTACTTTTGACAAATTTTCACAACTGGTTTGGTGCACTGATCACCCAGTCCAGCTGGTATAGTGAACATTTAGCAATTAACTTGCAGACAAAATAAATTACTTTGAAACTGGGATTTGCTGCAAATACTGTGTCAGGGAACTGGACAGTTCTGTTGGCAGAACTGAGGACAAGAATGTTGAAAGCTGCTTGTTTGAATCCAGGTGGGGCCAAGGATTATTTCTTGGAGTTATACATTGTGTGTTATGCATTGTGCAACTCCATTCATGGCCGTCTCCTTGCGCGCTAAACTGTGTCCACACTGGCCGTCTTACTGCAGCTATCGTGTTGGCAGCACTTTCAGTGCTTACTAATAAGACCATCCCCCAGTAGCATGAAATCACCACAAGGTGGAAGCACTGTCCCTCTAAATAACCAACCAACCAATATTGCATTTGAAGCTGTGTATAAGATTGATGTGGCCTATCGGTAGTTCTCAAAAAAAAAGTGTGAAAATGTGTGGTAATTCATGGGGGCTGCAGAGCTGTGGACTTTTTGTTCTGCTTGTTAGATTGGTGAAGTTTGCCATTTAATACTTTCACTCGTCTGGGAGAGGCAGGAGTATTATTCATTCAAGAATTTCTGTAAAGTGACAAGTTATAACTGTAGATGAATATTTACGTCATGGGCATTAATAAAATACAAAATTTTAGTTCAGGTGACTTGTTTGAAAGCTTTAAAGTTCTGTTTTCCTACATTCAAGCTGACTTTTCAAAACCTAACCTTCCCTTTCTCCGCCATGAGTTTGACTAGTCTAAATGACCATTATTTTTAAAAAGTTGATTGCAAGGTTTCTTAAGTTGATCTTTGCCTACAGGTTCATGTTACTGTTTGACTGCAGTCCGTAGGTGTTTAATCATTCTGTTTGCAGGAGTCTGGTTTGTATCTTTATTTTTTTATTTTTTTTGGAGGGGATGGGGAGTGATTCAGAAAGAGTCTGAATTTTGGCAGAAGGTCCTGATGTTAAGGCATTGTTTCAGGCATCATCTGAGCAAGCAAAATACTTATTTCATCCATGTTCCTTCAGTACCTCAGGCTTTTTAGCAGAATAGTCCCCATCAGCACAACAGATGGCTCACAATGATTCTCTTCAGCTGATGCCTCAAGTCCTATATAAGAGCACTTTTCAGTGCTGCGAGGGCAGATCACTCCTCCAGAAATAACAATTTACTTCAGTGTGAAGCATCTAAGAGTGTAAACTGTGATAAAATCTGACTTTTTTGGGGTAAGATCTCTAATATTTTTTTTTTTTAAGGAAATTTTAAAATAGTCATAAAACTTAAATGTGATTTCCGTGCTAGAACTAGCAGCAAAAACGACATCAAACAAGTTATTGTTTTCCACCATAGTCTGTGACATTTTTTGACATTTACTGATTTAGTGTTGTGATTTTTCTGGTAAGTCAAATTTATAATACATGTGATACTAACCTGCCAAGACAGTATTAAAGTGTATATTGCAGACATTTATAATAAAGTGCCTGGGAAAAAATCATACAATCTTGGTTTTTAGGATGACAATAAATCAAGATCCTCTGAACATTTAGAAGCATATCTGGTACTGAAGCAGCTGTTGTTGCATAAACATGCCATGTTGTTCCTTCTAGGCTCAGAGTTTTTGTCTTTCCCTCTTTCTCCATCCCTCCCTCTCTCTCTCTTACAGTTTTATGGGACCCAATTGAGCTTCCATATTTTAAGATGCGTAGCCTTTCATGCTGATGGCTTGCATTAATGTATGCATACTGTTTATAGAAAACACAAACCTGTTTGTGTTCAAGCATGCACATGCAGGAATGAATGGATATTTGTGTGCATGCATGAGCACCATGTGTTCATATGTACATCTGCATGCATGTTGTGCATAAGCATTAAGCATTTTATTGGTATACAGGATTGAGATTTTTTAATTTACGTAATGCAGTCTGTATGGCATTTGTTTCCTTTTGTAGGCAGAGGGACAATGCACAAGCCCTTCTGCACTTTTCAAATGAATGATATGAAAAACACTGTTGTGTTTGAGGGGGTAAACAGTTCTCTTTTCTTTTAGAATAGAAAGGTGCCTCATGATCAAAAGCTTGATTTATATGTGATAATGTGCTGGTCTCAATACATACAGGCAGTCACAGTTCTTGGTCATTTTCAGCTCCCTTCTCCCCTTCCAAAGAAACAACTTTTTTCTCCTTGTTGCTGGGTGATTTGGACCCTTTTATTCAAGAGTCTAAAAGTTGATATCACTTTGACTATTAGTCTTGAACTCTAATGTTACTTTGTAAACTGTGGGGCAAATTAAAACTTTTAATTTGCACATCATTGGACAGGCAGTACATTTCTGGGGTTTTTTTGGTTTTTTGGAAGCAGGCCTGTGCTCTCAGAACAACAGACATTACTTTTCTTGTAGGTTTTGTTGTTGTTGTTTTGAGGATTGTGCTGAATTTTAAGCAAAACTGCAACAAAGGTATGGTAAATACTGAAGGATGAAGCATGGTAGTAACACTACTGGCTGTAGTTGCCTTGGATGAAGACACAAAAAAAAGAGAGAACGTTTTAGTTGTACTATTCGCAGGGTCCCAAAAAGTACCCCTAGGGCCATCTTTTCGTGTACAGGAGTTAGTGTTCTTACCATAACCTTCAGTCCTACAGACCGTGTGAGATTTGTTCTTTTAACATGGTGTGTGTTAGCATACTATATAATGTATTTCTAAAAAAATAATGTACATTTGTTCTGCATGATGTTTGAGTACATCTCGATAACATGTAGGAGTGATGAGTTTACTGTACACACTGTTTATGTCCTTCACAAACGTAACAGGCAGTTTAGTCTGTCATGTTACACATATGTCACCAGACACAATAAAAGATCTGAAAAAAATGGTTCAAATATCAGAAATAAGATTTGCTTATTACTGAGTTGTAAATTTCATTATTTTCTATCTCTGTATGTGGGGATGGGGGTGGGGATGATTGTTGGTCTCCTCTCACTCTCTCCCTCAGCCTCCGTGTGGTTTTTATTTGAAAAACAAGTATGCAATAATAACAGCACATCTAGCCACATATTGTATCTTCGGTGCAAACTTGCTACATCATATGCTGTAAAGCCTGCAACATGCAATATAAACACCACCATCATAGTATGTTCATTCTTTTGCTTTCTCTTGAATGTCTTTCACTGCTCTGATAAAATCGGTGAAGGCCAATAAGTAAACAAAGACATCTCAGTTGGTCATTTTGCACAAATTTCTTTAGCTAGCATGGAGGTCCATGAATAACATCTAGGCTAAAAGGATGAATTTTACCAATTGTTCTGAACACATTAATCCCCTTGACATAATGGGCCACAATTGTGGCTTGAGGGACTAAGCACAAGATTGTGGTTCAGTTTACATCTCAACCTGAAACAAGCGATTCCACTAACTGTATTAGATTTAACCAATCAGTTCATAGCACACTTCTGTTTTCTTATTCTGATTGGAATCTCACCACTTCATCGTTCTATAGATTGATACAAATGGTGGTCGCTGGAAAATAAAATATTTATTGCTAAATACATAGCTTGCGGCATTATTATAAATTGTCCTGCTACTAAAAACAGATGTATTGCAAAGTTCAAGCTTTTTCCTTTCTAACAATCAGCGTAGGTTTTGTAGTCTAATCTTTACATCAGAACAAAAATAACTAAAAACAAATACTACCCACTGACGTTGTTTTCTCAGATAATAAGGCATTGTTTCAGAATATGGTTTTGCAGTGCTATACAGTATAAGAGTTTATGACAAAACAATATATCGAACATTTCCTCTTAGTGATTACAGATTAGTCTTTACTCTTCGGCTCTTGTGATGTCATCATGTGTTCAGGTGGCCAAACAAACCTTTGCGACGAGTTGAATATACGATTGGGTGAGTCGGAAAAGTGTTGCATTGACTAGTAGAAGCGGAAGAGTTGAGAAGGTAGTAGACGAGAGAACAAATGCATTCTTATTTTGTCATGAACAAGGTTCTAACTTCTCTCTGAAACCGTTGTTGGCTACCCCCCCCCCCCCTCAAGGGAAGCAATTCTCATAGATGAGTTGGGGTTTTTTTTACCACGAGAGTACTCCTAATTGTTTTAGAGTACAAAATGGCTTCGGGTGGAGAGATTGTTCCGTCTGATGTTACACAATTGTCTCAAGTGCAAAACGCATCTGTTACTCAACACCAGCAGGACAAAACTGCAGGCGTTCCCTTGAGTGACTTCGTTCTACAGCTGGAAGATTATGCACCAACGGTCATTATTCCATTCCACTTCTCAATCGAACTCGAAGCCAATCTTTCAGTTTCGTCTGGTTTCTAAAGTAATATTTGAACTAGCTCTAGTATTTGAACTAAAGGCGTAAAGTTAAAATGCGGTCTGTAGTAGTGTAGATTTGCTATCTAGGGTAAGCGGTGGGCGCTCAGAGAACAAATTTTACCTTTAAGGCTTGTGCGACTTACAGAAATCTTTACCAAAACATAAGTACTAGAGCAGTTCTTGTTGAGATCAGTTGGGGAGTGAAGCCATAATACATGTAAACAGAAAGATTGTTTTCGCATTTTTTTCGGTTGTTGGGATATTTATGATATTCATTGGTTTAATCAATATTCCTTTAATCATAATCATTCAGCAGCAGAAGTACATAATATTTATTTAAACAACAGCACTCATGATTGAAACTAATTAACTATTGGCCTATCCGTCCTTTAAACAATGAGAAGCCGAGATGGGTCAAGATTACCATTCCGAAACACTTTTTTGTAATATTATGAAAAACATAACTTTTATTATATATTTGTTGTTCGCAATTTTCAGATTCCAGATTCAGTCACGTCGTTCTACCTCAACAGAGCTGGGTTTGAAACATCGGATCCAAGAATGTAAGTAATAATATTAGTTGTTTAACATAACTGGGGAGGAGGGAGGGATAACAACTTTTCATCCTGTTCCCCGTACACTCCCCCATCACAATTTTGGACTTCCCACCCTTATTACTCGCTACTTCAACAATATTTACAGCAAAATTCTTCCATAGGCATCTAAATAGTTTTAAATATGCAAGTGAACCAAATAACATTCCATGCATGTTTGAATCTGTCCCAAATACCTTTAGAGCAAACAACATGCAGTACTGTAAGCTGATGCACTATCAGGCTTGTTGCTGTGGGTCGGGTAAGAAGTGGAGAAGACACATCAAAAGCTGTGATGTAAAATCCGTTAAACCCTGTCCAGCAACCTCAGCTGTCAGAAGTACTCGGAGCTAGTTTTGAACTGGTACTTGTTAAAGTTGTCTCTGTAAAATTGCAATTTGGGAAGAAAGAAAATATTTAGCTTTTTCAAAGGATGTGAAAGAAGAATGTGAAAGAGATATTTGAGTATAATTTGATAAATATACCTAGTTTAACAACAATGTAGTTGTAGTACTGAAACAGATCATGGTCAAATCAAGAGGTTGATCATTTATTACTCGGCAAGGAAATGCATTGTACATTTTTGACAAGGAGATAAGCTGGTGTCAGAATGGTGGACATTGAAATGCTCATGCAGTCTCTCAGACTTGGTTGGAGAAGTGTTGATCTTCCCAGCTCAGCAGCTTTGCTTTTGTGCTTTTTTTCTGTTAGCTTTGGGGATTTTTTTTTGGGGGGGGGGGGTTAAGTAGTTGTATTGACTGGCCAGTAATAAGGAAATGTATACAGAAAAAAATCTTCAGAATTTCATCATGTTTAAATAACTTGATTTTGGTTTTTGTGGCTTAAACTTGTTAAAGTCCTATTGTAAACTGCTTGCAAATCACTATCAGGACAGGTTTGCTTCAGACAAGTTAACATACTGCCACACTGGGAATGCTGTTGCATTGCTTTCTTCAGCCCAACCCAGTCACATTATGCTGACACCAAGCCAACCAGTCCTTGGTATGATTCGGATGGGATGCAAATCATCTTGGATTGGAAGCAGATGCCTTAACCATTAGACTATTGAGACAGTCATTTAAATAACTTGGTACATCAGCAAATTATAAACTACCAAATTAATAATGGATCAACTTACTAATGTAGACAGTCTGTCCAGTTTTAAATTATGTAGTCATTTAGTGATTATAACTGAGGTACACATAATTATTTTCCAGCATCCGACTGATCTCGCTAGCATCACAGAAATTTGTCTCAGATATTGCCAATGATGCCCTGCAACACTGCAAGATGAGAGCTTCAGCTGGTCAAAGCTCAAAAAAACAAGGAAAGGTTTGTATCACAAATACTGAATTATACAAGTTTTTCTTCATGTTCAGTGTTTGCTGTTTTGGTGCCTTGTTAAATACTTTCAGTGAGAGAAAAAGATAGAGGAGAAAGAGGCAGCCATGAACACATGGACTTTCTATAATACAGGCATGCCAGAGTGCCATGAACACATGGACTTTCTATAATACAGGCATGCCAGAGTGCCATGAACACATGGACTTTCTATAATACAGGCATTCCGGAGTGCCATGAATGGATTTCCCTTTCTTTTCCATCATCAAAAAGGTATTTGTTAATCGTCTTAATTTGAGGGGAAAATTGGGGGGGGGGGGTTAAGGTGAGAATTTCATAAACTCAGAGTAAGGTTCCCAATTTAAGCAAAATGGCAAATGTTCATATACAAAGATTTAAAATCACGGATAAAATTTGGAAAATGTGCTCCATCTTTACGCATGTTTCTAAATCATTCACATATGAATTTTGTCCAGACCAAATGTTTAATCACCAATCATGTAGTCGATGAGTTAGCGAAAACTTCCTGAGCTACTTCCCTTGAAGGCATGCACACTGCTTTTCTCAAGATTGGTTCACTGTCGTTATGTCACTTATTTCATTAAGTGTTGTTTTGGAGTGCTAAAAAGATCAGCTGACATGCTTAGTAAGATTCTTGCAGAAACATTATTGTAAACCCAGCTTCAAATGCAACACTTATTAACTAGCAGTATAGTAAGAAGATTTAAGCTAGTGGCAGCAGCTGACAGTGAAGCTAAAAGACCAAAAATGAAACTTAAACGTCATATGGAGAAGGACTAATTCATAAAATTTAAGCATGCTGGAAAAAGTGCCACCAGATATTGTGATTTCACGAAACCTAGAAGAATTGATCAGTGAATTAGATGAGTTCTGGCTAGTCTCGTGTAGAGCACTGCATCTGCAATATACCTTTCCCTATACCCACCCTCAGCCTATGAAACTTCAGCAGTTGCCAGTACAGTAGTGGCATTGTGATGTAACACAGGCAGTGATTGCAAAATTTTCTGTTAGTGATTTAGGCTATCAGTAAAGGATCATGACAATTTGAAACAGAGAGAGAGAGAGTATAGAATGCTGTCGTGTATATTCCAGCAATAAACTGTTTGATCTGAAGTGCCTTGTTTTAGACATGCAAATAGTCATCAGTGTTGGTACAGTTGTCAAAGCAAAAGATAACTTATCTATAAACTTCTGTCCAGTTCTTTTATATTTTTCTTTTGTAATTCATAATGTTTAAGGCACAGATTTCATGAATCTTTTTAATCTTGATGAGTCATACAAAGACAATGTTGAAAGTAGTTTTATCACACAGCAGTCATATTATCGTGTTACTTTATGCCTTCATGCGATACGGTGACAATATGTGCTGCAAGGTTTTCTTAAGGTTTTTGGTTTCCTTTTCTTTTGTCATGTCAGTCTTTTCATCTGGTTGCTGTTTTTGTTTGAGTGATCACTTTTGCTTATTCCAGCATCCAGTACTGTAAAGTGCAAGCTTCCATTTTCATTAAAAGATTTAAATCATTCATGCACCAAATTTGCATTTCTTTCTTGCTTATTGAGTATTATTATTAAGTTAAACATATTTGCGTCTTCATGTGTCAAAGGTCATTACTCATTTTAAGGCTATGGCCTGGTAATGGACATCATGCAGTACTTTCCTCCTTTTTTCCTCCCCTAACTAGCATGCCTGATAATATTCTTAATGCTTGCTTGAACGAAATTTGTTAGAACACTTTGGTGTTTCAATTGTCATAAAGATTTTATTATGTTAGTATAAATAACTTTTACATTGGTGTTACCCAGCACTACCAAGTGTTCTATGCTAATCATGTCTTTAGTAAAGTTTGTGGTTCAGTCTGTTGGCTGTTGATATTGAATGAATGCAACTGGTTGTTTTTAAATTTTTCTGTTCAGTGAATCCTAAAAAGGGGAGTAGCTACTGATTTCACATCTCTGATTTCTTTTTTGTTTTCTTATGCAGTCATTTTTGTCTCAGATTGTTTGTAACTAATAAACAACAAATGATTGTTTGGTTGTTGTACCGTTAAGAATGGGATTAGGAACTCGGACACACAAAAATGAATGACTGCCATTACATGTCATTCTAAGTGATATTTCTTCAGTAATGTGATTGAACTGATTCAAGAAATATTCTGATGATGAAGAAGGTATGGAAATATCTTCAGATGATTCTAACCAGATTTCGGGTATCTATGGACAGTAGGCTGAATCATTACGGATGACTTGGTTTCGTGGATACCTTTTAGTCTTTGTTAAGCCTGCTTATCACTGTTGATTGTAGTCTTCCAAGACAGGTAGCTCAAAATCAGCAGAGAACAGTTTTGTTTTTCTGAAATCTTTATTTACAGGTACGTTTGAATTACTTTGGTGTAATTTCTTGTTATATTAGGATATTTTTTTTAAAAAAAACAGTTAAAGGAGTGCCAGTACTAAAAGGGGTACTTGACCACTGTCTGATAATATGACAGAATACCTACATATGAAAATATCTCTAAAAAAAACTGAAAATGAAGTCTATGAATGAACTAAATGGTGTCTTATTATCAGACAGTGGTCAAGTACCCCTTTTAGCACTTGTACTCCTTTAACTGTTTTTTCAAAAGTTTTCCTTAACTTGAAAGAAAGAGGTGAGGGGTGTGAGAGATGTGGTAGACAATCTTCTGAGTGACATTGTTCTGCTTTTGCAGGACAAGAAGTTTACTTTGACCATGGAGGATCTCACACCAGCGATGGCTGAATATGGCATCAATGTTAAAAAACCATATTATTTTGTTTAAGTTTTGTGCATTCTTCATGCTGTTAATGCCACTGGTATATTCTCATCCCTCCTAAACCTAAAAGTCTGCAGAAGTTTTTAAACTCAGAAAATATGTGCAACCTCCATTGTGAGAACTTTTTATGAACAGCAGGACCTTTTACAAGAAAACGTGGCAACAAGTTGAGATGCATTAACTTAAGAGACCAGTTTTTGTTGGGATCTGCCTGTAATGTATTGTCAACGTTTGCTTGTAATAAGTTTTAGAAAGGTATATTGTGTTGGATACAATGTCAACATTAGCAGTCATTACCAGTACATTCTAGCTTCCAAGTGGGCTAACTTACACTGTTTGCATCTTCCATTCGTCTGGCAGAAGCAGCTTTCAATGGTTATTTGGAATTTTCAGAGTAACTCAGTTCATTGTATAGTCCATCAGTCCAAAGTTTCAAAGAAGGAATGTACTCTGTCCTATGTTGCCTGTGCATGTGGTACATTAATGATCATAGGACTTGTAACTGTGGCACCCTGACAGAGAGGACAGGGTTAGAATTGGTCTTTTTCTGAAAACCATTAAAACCAAGCTATGGTACAGGTGTGAACGTTCATTTGAAGGCACTCTGTGCTTTTCTTCAAACAGCATTGTGACACTAGAATTTTCACTAGAATAAGAGTCTAAAATATAAGTGCCACATTGTTACACTCTGTAGTCAGAGCAAACATGCCCCTCCCCCCTTTGCAATTTTTCGATTTTGCCCTGATCAAGCAAATTCATGGACAGGGTTTTAGGTGGACCCCCATTGTATATAACTATGCTTTGTGAGTGCTTGTATGTGGATATGTGTGGATGTACAGGTTCAAACCTCCACCTGCTTAAAATGATGCTTTTGTCTTCAAAATGTACCTTTAATTAAACTTTGAGATTGTATGCACAGCCAGCACAGCATAGACTTATCCATATCAGTAAGGAATCAGTATACCATTGCTGATAACCAGGAATAGTGACTGATGTCTCATGATACCCTGTGCATACTGGAGATAACTGTGTGGGAAGTTTAATTTTCTAAGGTAATTAAATTGGGAGACTTGAGTTCTGTTTACTTTGTATATGCGTGCATGCCTGTATGTGTTATCACAGTCTGCCTGTCACAGTTGCAGGCTGCCTTGAAACATTCTTAGTAATGTTTGATGTAAATTGTGGCAGCACCATATATATATATATATTGACAGATGCACATATGTGATTATTGACAACTTGCAACCAACACAATGCACCACCACACAGATCCACTTGGCACTCAGATGATCCCTTTTTCTAACTTCCTGTTTTTACTTGCAGCTTTTCGCATTCCTCTCGAAGAACTTGTCACATCCCCATAGAAAATGTTATTGGAAAAATCTTCATTATTGGATTTTGAGAAGAATCCTTGATGAATTCCAGATATTCAATACCCTATTCATGCTTCAAATCTGAAAAAGAAAAAAGAATGTGCAGCGGTAGCCAGCTTGCAGTAGCTACTGATTGGTGGCTTTCTATGCATCAGACAGAGAAGCTACAAAAGGCCTAGGTGTTGGGCAATTTTTTTTCCAGCATTACATGAGAATTTCGAATTTCAGGTAAAAGTAAAATGTCAGAATCTTGTGAACAATGATGGAGACACTGAACACTGAAAAAATGTCACTAGCATGTTTCTGTAAGCGGGAGAAACTACTAATATCAATGGGTGGCTTTTGACTTCTAGTACTAGCAGAGGCTTTTGGCAGCATGCCAAAAAATCATCTTTTGCTCTTGCCACACCTCTTATTCCTGTGTTGTGGACATTGTTTTCTTCCTGTTGCAACATGCAAAAATCACAAAAATGAAGATATAAGACTGCCTATTTGTGGGAAAAGTGTAGTACGCCTGATGCTAAGGTGGATGTTAGAAAACCAGATCCGGTTAAGAAATAATTGTCCATTTTAGAAGCGTCAACTAGTAACACATCTTGAAATATGTGGGTCACCGTTCTAGGATTCTTTTTGCTGACCTTTCACCTGCGTTCGGTACTATGCAGAGGCATGTCTTAGGGGGAAAACTCGAGCAAAAGATCCCAATGATCTTAGTTCGCTGGGTGTTAGACTTCCTTTAGGACATGCTTCAGAGAGTGTGGTTTAAATAACCATATCATCGGATCTCATCTCAAACATACGTGCACCCCCATACTGCATGTGTATCCTAATGCAGAGGGCACACGAGATGGTGTAAATGATGTTCTTACTGGTGCAGGTAAAATGACATATGATGGTGTTGACCATTTTGTGGCTTGTTGTCAGTGCTCTCTCCTCCTCACTACTCGCGCCAGATGTCTATGTAATTCTCTCTTTGTGTTTTGTTTGTTGGTCAGTTATATTTCAAGTCCACACAGTGACAGTCCGGCAGTTTGGTATTTTGTGGCCACAGTAAAACACAAACCTCACAGCCACAGATGAGGGGGGTCCCGGTGGACCTTAGAATTCACTGCTTGTTCCTCACACTACCACAGACATCCGGCTCTGCAGGATAGTTGCTTGCTGTTTTGTACCTACTGCCTGACAGCCTTACAGACTATGGGTAACCTGGTCGAAGCGCCTCCGACACCTCATGCTTCTTGGCACCCCGTAGCCCAGTGCCTCGATCGCACCAGCAAATGGCAGTGATGACAAGCCACTTGTTCTTTGGTGCAGAAGAAATGTAATGTGAAGTCATACATTTTAAACAAGTCACTGTAATAGGTGTATCTTCATAAACAGTGACAAATGTACTTTAAATCAAGCTTATGTTAATGATTACAATTCGACTTTACCTTTCAAAAGATCTCAACAGGTACAAGAGGAAAATGCACAGGAAGAACACTGAAGGAAATGAGAGGAGGAACAATAAATTCAAAGAAGCTTGTTAAATAATTTTTATTTCATTCTGACAAAATAACTAACTTAAATTTTTAACTTTTATTACACAAAAATGCTCAAGACGTCCATAAAACATTCATAGGTGCAACTTACAAATTTACAAATAAGAGGAAACGGGGAAGAAAAGCTGAAAACATGGGAAACAGTGGATAGCCCTTCACGTACCTTCTTATATGTTGATATCATAACTGCACAATCCACAGAGTTCAGAATCTAAAACTACCAGTGGAAAGCAGCAAGTTACATATAAAATACAAGCTGGATGCCTGTGGAAGGATGGTAAACCTAGATCCCAAGTCAGAAATGCATTGAAAAAAAACCATTTAATGATTTCGACAGCCTTACAAACTGCAACAACAGACTCTCAGACAATAAGTCTAAAAACGAGTTTGGAAACTGACAGTAGTGGGTGTAACTTATAGGCAGTCCAGATAAATTTACTGTATCTTGAAAACTGTGAAGTAGCATCTTTTCACACTTTTCACCCTAGTATGTTTGAAATTAACTTAAAACTGCAGCTACAGTGCTTGAATAGAGGGTTAAGAATGTGTCGTCTGCAAGGCACATACAATAAACACAGTCGCCAGAAGACTCCTTACAGAAGTCTGTGCAGAGAACATCTTGCGAACATCTCATTATGTGAAAGGTCATTGTCATGGACCCTATAACTATCAATTTGCTTTTGTAGTTTTTTGTTTGTCTCATGTGCTTGTCAGCTTTTAATGTTTTTGCTGACAAACCATGAAGAGGATCATATTCTGTAATGGATTTGACACATTTGGATTTTTTTCCAGCCATTTAGCAAGCAGCTTTTAAGTATGTAAACATTTTTGGCACTGGGTTTGAAAAATTTGCATAGAACTGCGCCTCTCACCAACAGGTGAACCTTGAGGAAGAAGCCAGTCACGTGTACTTGAACGAACACATGATGTGTGTGCCAGAAAACCATTGGATGTGGGAGTGTTTATAATGTGCCTAGGGTGTGGCTTAGAGGTACCATCAGGCATAGCAGACAGCTCTTGAAGCTTAGGAGATGTAACACCTGTGCATACTGTCATAACACTTAAATTGTGCAGAAAAGTTCTAAGCTTGACATATTTGAAAGTGCTGGTTTGTGCAGCTGCAGAAATTCCCATGACATTAACAGTAACACGCATACCTGTCACACTTTTTGCGTCTTCTACTTTCTTTACAGAAACTTCTAGAAGAACCATGCTGTTTTTGTACATGAATTGGACTGCTCGTTGATCACTTAAACACAATATTAACATGAATTGGACTGCTCGTTGATCACTTAAACACAATATTAACATGAATTGGACTGCTCGTTGATCACTTAAACACAATATTAACATGAATTG
>SMGT01014454.1:0-19617 GCA_004794575.1 Lanistes nyassanus
TCCTACATGCCTACTATATTCTAAGAATTATTTATACACACATGGTATCAAGGGAAAAGAAACAAGATTTTAAAAAAATCTAAATACTTTTAAAATACCAAAGCGTGCAGTAGAATTACATGTGATTTAAGTCATTTAAGAACAGAACTCTGTCGTCTGGACTAAGTGGCTTAGTCGGGCGTACGATGGGCGTAAGTTGTGCCAAAGCCTTGGTAAACTCTTTTGGTTGTCAGCGATGACTTGAAACAGAGTGGCGAAGGTGTGATCACTAGGAAATCCTGTCAGATTAAGTTAAAGAGATCGCAGTCACATGCCTGCTGTTAATACCCTGCCTTCTAACGCAGCTGTGTGCATATGAATGTGCAAGCGGACATGACCAAGCGTGGGAGAAGTATAGGCCCTACGTCTAAGTGCTTTGACACATACGACAGAAGTGCGTCTCAAAACGACAAATATGTATGCGCCGACTTTGCTTCAAAACGCAAAAGCTACGACTGTTTTGTATGGAAAGGTGGGTTACACGCAGGAAAACACCAAGAAAGTTACAACACACGTACCTTTACATCAGACTGCCAGCAAAAGTAGAGCATTCAGGCGATATTTAAATGCATTACCTTAAGTGAGCGAAGCATATCATGATTTCTACTAGGCATTTATCATCGAGTGAAAATAGAGGAACTGTTAAAGAGACGATTTCAAGTAATAGGGTTATTACCAAACTCAATGGCTAGATTTCAGTGAATGCGTGCATTGAATGCGTACTGACCCTTGGCTGTGATGACCAGTGCACTACAGGAGGATCGACAACTCACCATATCTGACTCAGCACTCTCAGCGACAATCCCGACTTGAGAAAAAGATCCCTGACGCTTTCCCCTGCAAAAGAGAAAAATAAGTTCATGTTATTCATTCCTGTTTATCTGACAAATTATGCTAGTCAGCTGTGTTTTACAAACTGTATTAGCCTGACTGAAAAACCGTTAGTAATTCCCGTTTGTGTAATAGCTTACTAACACGACCTAATGACTGGACACTAAGGAATATATACATGTAAAAACGAAGAAAAATCCAAACTATGGTAATATGAATGACTGAGTGAGTGCGGAGAGAATCAGGGTGGGACTGTACGGATCTCGATTTATTTACAATGAAGATGTGAGTACGACGAACGCTCGGTCTACACGCAAATGATACAAATAAATAAAACCCAAACTATCCTCATTTGGCAGCATTCCTCAATCCACGATTCTCAAAAGACTCAGGAAGAACACTGTCTTCCAGCTACGAAATCATGTTGTTTATAACCGCTTTCCTTTAACTCAAAGTGAAGGTCCGCATTGTTTGGCAAATGAATGGTGATCCCACAGACCTCAAGAATATGGAGTCGTACTTCATTTCCCATTGCGGCACCATGGCCCCCGCAGGACTGAACTTAAAGCACTAACCTCTGTTCCACCCATTTCACGACCTGCGCCTCCCTTCCCCTCTCTTCGACCTTTTTCACGACTTATTCATTCCTCCCCATTTCTTTTTCCTCTTGTAAGCCCCCACCTCTCTTCCCTTACCCCCCCTTCCCTCTAGGATATGCCATTCTATTGGCTGTAGGGTTTTGTATTCTATTGACTGGCAGTATGGCACACTCTATTTCCCAGGCACTGTCCACTCTTCTCCACATTTCCTGTCCTTGGCGGACTATCCTCTCTCTCTGTTAAGTAACTCTGTTTATTTTTTATCTGATTGTGTCGTCCTGACGAAGGGGCAGTGGCCGGAAACATTGACTTTGCTCTTGTTTATTTTTGGTTGGTGAAGTTTTATTTGTTTTGCACAAGAGATTATTTAGTGACGAGGAACTAATTTCAAGCTGAAATGGGAATCATTATAATGTGTGCGTATAATTTAATCAAAGATGAAGATACATAATATTGCACTTTTGTCATTTAGTATCTTCATTGTTTGATGACCAGATTTCACAATAAACCTCAGCATAACAAAACCAAAAACCAAGACCAACAAACAAAACAGCAAAAACCAGGTTCAGAGGTTAAACCTTCCTGCACGTTCTGCGGTATTCTTCCCCCTGAACCCCTAACAGTCCCAGGTCACTTCGGGTATTTCTCGTGCCTGTGAATAGAACTTGGCTGCTTGCGTTCGTGCACAGTCTCTGGCAACCTGTATTGTGGCAGAAGACACACGGAGAATAGAGATTCAGAAAAAGCTTTTGTTATCGGGACATGAACACGACCTCCTAGCAGCTGGCAAGGTTGTAGTCGGATACACGGATTACTAACACGGCCATCTCCTGGACTCGGTTCCAGCATCACAGCCGTCTGCACAATTCACCGACATTGTCATCTCTTGGACTCTCTTGTAGTCACGTGATCACACGCTGTTAACATGGTCACTTTATTTCCTTGACCACTTTTCCACAGAGGATGCTTATATCATGTGTGTTTGTGTGTGTGTAAATCTTGTCACGGTTCTGAAACTTCAAGTTATCTCTTTCTCCCCCTCTCATCCCCCTTTTGCCTCCCCCTCTCTGCCTAGAAATCACTACCACCAGCATTCCCCCTCCCAATGGTTATAGCAGCGTTTACTATCACAGTGAAGGTAGTAATGAAATTTTAACTACCTTATGATTTAGTCACGCGGAAGTCCATGGGTGGTCACAGCAACAGAGAATGGAATGCGCGAGTGCGTGGGTGTACGTGTCCGCATTTGTGAAATATGGGTTAAGGGACCAGAGTGCAAATTAAAGTGCTTATAGCACGCAGAATGCTGTCTGCCTTTAAGCCGTGTTGGGTTCTGAAATGCTTGAAAGCAAACGACCTCCTTTGTTAAAATGTGATAATAGATCCGCGCACAATCGTCAAGAAAGATTACGATTGCTCTTCTATGCATTATAAAAATAAGATCAAGGAACAGTTTATGCAGCCACGTCAAGCGCCATATAGTGCTTTACAAAATTCACTCCCCATGATCGTGCAAAACACAAAACGTGCGTATGCCCGCGCACGACTAGGCACAGCATTCACAACAAATTGAACAACTGGAAGAATATAAAGGCTGATGATTACCAAGTGTTGGGAATAAAAGGAAAATAGGTTTTAGGTGCATCGTGCGACACAGCCTCGCTGGTCTAGCGGTTAATTCGTCTGCTTCGGCCGAGTCATATCTGTAAAGACTTGAAAATGCAGTCTATAGGGAACAGTACTAGGACTGGTGGGCACGGTGTCAGCCTACTGGGACTGCGTGGGACTGAAGCCTATGTTGCGACACCAGTCCCAGTGTGGCAGCACGTTGTCTCAAGCAGCATCGTCCCGATATACAAATTGTATGGAATTGAACGTTAAGAACCCTCCCCCCCACCACCACCCGAACAAACCAAAACAACAACAACAACAACAACACGTAGCTGCGTAGTGTGAGAAAACATTTATGTGACAGCATTTGCCTGTACTGCCTACCTAAAGAGCTGACCCCCCCCCCCCGTATACTTTAATAAATTTATACCCGGATAGCTGAACTTCTGTCTCCGAAAATCCTGTTTCGGCGAACTTGGAGTGAACTATTCGCTTCTGGGATAACCGAATAACTCAATTATTACCGAATAATGAGGGAAAAGTATGCTATTCGGTTTCGTGCGTGGGAAATTCAAGGAACGTAGTCTAGAATACCCGCCATGACAGGAATAAGTCAGCCATTCCCTTGTCTTGCACACGGGCCAGGACGGAGAAACGAGGATAGAGAACAAAGCGGAACAACTCTTGGGCTGAGTGGGAGGCCGCTGTTCACTTCGCTGAAGCGTGCGGAGGAAATCCCAACATTATTTACAGACGAGGTCGAGGTGTGCAGGACAGATTCCTAATGGCTAGTACCTGAAATCCCGTGACGTACTTCTGGGTGCATCACAGGGAATGACGACAACTTTGTAAGGCTGGCGTAAATTCCACTATCCCACTGAACCCACCAGGGGATCCTATACATCCAAAGAGCAAAAGTAAAGAGACTATACTCCGACCCGGCGCTGTGAGTGGCTGAGGGCTCGCAATACCTTGTGGCATGGTCACGTGGCTTAGAAACAGTCAGGGCCAACAATGTCGCAGTAGTCTATAGCCGTGGGATTGTAGCGTGTAATGTTCGCAAGACCGCAACTCGTCAGCTGCTGGCCTGGCTTGCATGGTGTGAACGTAAAATACACACACACAGAGGGAACGGGTCTTGCGGTCGTTGTTATGACCGGAAGTACAGATACCAACGCTCATGAAGCCAGCCTCGGGCTTCTACCATTCGGCCTTGAAGAACTTTGTTAGGGACGAACTTGTTTTTGATTATGAACTACGCAAGATTATCCTTGCTTCTCGCAGCGAGTGAAGAAGTGCAGAAATAAATGAATAAATAAGTCCGACATTTCTTAAATTACTATGTTAACAGTTGAGACAGACGAAGACAGGGAAAAAAGGAGCAGGGTGAGTTATTGCCAGCAGAGAAGACATAGCCCGAGTGTCTTCACGCGGAGTGTAGAAGCAGTTGAGGTCATTACCCAGTAAGTAGCCATCAACAGGCCCTTGACTGTAGAACAAGATCTCGTACAGGGTCCTGTCCTCCTGACTGATGGATGGCCAGTTAAGACCGTCTGAAACAAAAACAATTCACGGTCATTTTATTTCTGCCAGCAATGTAAGAGGTGAGCGAGGTGGGGTCTGATTATATTGTTACTGCCTCCCGCAAATTACAAATTACCTGCGCTGCTACCTGCCCGAGATGGGCACGTTCCTGCGCCACTTTTCACTTGCACACGCCAATGTAGGCGACTGAACGCAGAAGAGGTTTGTGTTGATGTTACTGCCCCAGTAGGATACATAAAGTGTGTACTTGCCTTACAGGTTTGTATGTACGTTACTACCCCAGTAGGGCAGATAAACTCTGTACTTGCCTAACAAGTTTGTGTGAATGCTACTACCCCAGTAGGGTAGATTAGTCTGTACTCGTCTTACAAGTTTTTGTGTTGATGCTACTGCCCCAGTATGGTAAATAAAGTCTGTACTCGTCTTCCATTTTTGTGTTGATGTTACTGCCCCAGTACAGAAAAACTTGCTTTACAGGTTAGTTTTAATATTACTGCCCCAGTAGGGTAGATAAACTTTGTACTTATCTTACCGCTTTGTGTTAATATTACCGGCCCATGTTATTGTCCCAGCAGGATATCTGCACGTAACAGCTCCTCAAGGTAATTGTAAGGTTGGTCTATTTATTATGAGCTACTGCAAAGTCTTGTGTAAATGTTGGTAAAGTCTGCTTTACAAGAAATATCTTCTGAATAAAAAACATAATTTCAGTTTAAATAGGTACAGAGAAAGGCCATAATTGCAACAACAACAACAACAAAAAAGAATTTGTCCCGGAATAATGCTTCTGGAATTTTTTTAAAAACAAGGGTCAAAATGACCCTGAAATCTGAGGGTCATTTTCTACAAAGAAGCAGGGGCTAAACCTCCAAATCTCTGTGTCATTCGTGAATTTCTGTGCGCGTATTACCGCCGATTGTGTATTATCAGGAGCTCTGCCCGGAAATCTCATCCAAGCTGTAAGAAGCCACGAGATATGAAATGAAATCTTCGGTACAGAGTAATCATGAGTTGCACCTGCTTTACCTCTGACAGTCAAACAGTGTGACATGCATTATTCTGCTCACAGTCGTATGGTGTCAGATCTGATGAAAATTGCAAGGTTGTAAGGTAATGCAAAATCTCCTGATCCCTTAAATTGTATAAAATGAAACGTTATGAAGTAGTTCAAGACCGTGAGAAGCATTCAAAGAATGACAGGTCATATTTTAACGGTGTGTGGCGCTGTACGTATAGGGTGTACAGTAGTCCAACTCAGTGTAAGCTCTATCACTTTATTGTGTCACGTGGTCAAGTCGTGCAAGACTGTAAGTGCGTAAGCCTGTGTAAAACAACGCAGTCTGTATAGGTGTGCAAAGTCGCGCAAGACAAAATAAAAAGCGAAGAATGCGGGCAGTTTGAAGATGTATGTTGTTCTGCGGCGCTCACACGGCTCGACTAAGTAGGATGACAGCAGTCGCAAAGAACTAAAGAACTAAAGAACGCGTGCATTAAACACTCCCATTTCGTCAGGAATTTTTTTTCTCTCTCTAGCCATAGCTCCTGTCATAGATTTTAGAACGTGTGATCGAATAACAAAAATTGTATTTTGTTGCAAACGGATATGCTGGGTTATTAATGGTTGCTTTCATTCGACTTAGCCAAACCTTGTAAAGCCAGCGTTAGTCGAAAAGTGTGAATCGAGCATTAGGGAGTGGTAGCAGATGAGACTCCGACATCCAGTGATGCATGTACAGTAATGCACACATGTCAGCAGATTCCATGCCGTACAACAATCTACGCTCTTCACTTGCTTGGCAGGATACGCTAGGGGTTTTTTTTTTGTGTGACGAGCAGGGTCAAAGGTCACGGCCGACTACTTTTTGAAAGAATAAGACTTTTATTGTGAGGGGCGAGCACATGAAAACAATTCCCGCCGTCAGCGGGCCTCGGCACGTACGAAACCAGTAGCCTTCACTGGAAGGAATGTAGGCTACAATTTCAAGTTATCAGTTTGTCCTTTTTCTTTATGCATATCCACCGCATTTGCTCCTCCCCTCTAGGGGGTAACGTAACAAATAACTGTTGTAAGGGTAGGGTGGGGTGGTTTTCTTAAAAGACCGAACTGGGGAGCTCATTGTGCTCCCAACATGGCAGTCACAAACAACGCATTCTTACCGTTCGTCCATCTCTCAAATTCCCCTTCCCCCCCCTCAATTCCCACCCCCAGGCGTTTCCGTTATTGCAGGACACCCTCGCCTACTGCAAATCACTGAGTGGGCGTGTCGTCTGGCCACCCCACCTCGACTGTCACCGCTGCTGCTCATGAATGGCGCGCTGGTAAACCTGGTATGCGGGTGCCATACCCAGGTATTGTGGTAAAGCGTTGTGTACAAGACAAGCCCGAAAGCTCGGGTGTCACCGGGAAAACAGTTTTGAGACAGGCTAAGTCTGGGGAAATGTATCAGACCGTATACAACATCCATGCGCAGAATAACAACACATAATGAAGTGTAATACCGCATCTCTTTAAATGCATGCCGCGTTAAACTTTTATTTAGCTGAAAGCAATATTTTAATTTATTTAGCTGAACGCAAAGTACACTTATGTTTTTGAAGCACAGTATCGTACCGTTAGTGAAGTGAAATGTAATATCCGGATGTTAGAAAGTGTGACATCACACTATGTGAATTGTCAGTAATGCTCTGATCATAGTGATATGCAACACCATACATCACATATATGCATTGTGAATGGTGGCACAGCACCCAAGGTGTTTTAAAGTAAACGTCCTGACATAGGGCGGGTTTATATAGTCATATGCAAGCATGTTGCCCTGTTCAAGAACTTCCGGGGTGCGAGCTCTTGCTGGCAAGTAGCAGCCATTTGATGGAGTGGTCTCCCTTGCCAAGCTAACTCTAATGCCTAATGCCTATCTGCTATGACAGTGGTGCCCGGCCTATTGGCGAGAGGGCAGCCGACTGTTGATTCTGTGGACAGGTGTTGCTTGCTGTGCACACACAAGCTCGTGCTGGGCAGTCCAGCGACGCCACGAGAGGCCGCTCACCCATTGACGACTGCTCATCGCCTGCCTTGCATACTTCCGGCGCCTGCATGCCTACGTCACATGTCGTCATCTGAGCTTTTACATTCTTGGCAGGAAAACTCTTCATTTATATGTCTGCTAGTAGTATCGACCGGCGTGACATGCTTGGCCAAACAGCCCCAGTCAATGATGTGACCGCACAGTCACTGACGTTCTGTAACCTTTTTTTTCAGTAATGTACATCAGTTTGACGTTTGGTAGCCCTGTCCGCACAACTTGTGACGGGTTACTCTGCATGAGTGGAATTAGGAAGCTGACACAAGACCCAATCATGTGTTTTGGGTTCTCAGCCGATCGTTGCACGAGGGAAATAAACAACACGCACGCTCCCCCCCCCCCCCCCCACACACAGATCTGTTGCACAATCTCACAACACACCTAACGGGCAGGTGACAGAGAAGGGATCAAACAGCACAGTTAACCGCAACACGTGAAGCGCACGCACAACACAGGCGACGCATTCTACCTAAACAGTCAACACCGAGTAGAATGCAAGCTGTGCCGCCTTACCTGGCTTTCCTCCCTCCTCCATTAGTCCCAAACACACCTGGCTGAACTAGGTGCAGGACCATAACCACGCAGTACTGCCCGAGCCAGGAATACGGGCAGGGGGAGTGGGGGCTGGGTAGGACACAGGGTCACACGCTGAAAATCCCGCACAGGCACAAGACGAGCGTCGCTACTCCACCCAGGTGCACGGTGATACTATTGACAGGCGGGCCAAGGGCTACAGCCAGTCCTACCGCCAGCGCCCGCTAGCAGCAAGCAGGTAGGCCGCAACAAAACGCAAACCACATGCGACCTGTCCCGCCAGCCCAACCCGTCACGCAAGCCGTCATATTGTGTTGCAAGGCTGCCGCGCTTTCCTCCCCTGTCACTGCGGCGGGCGAGGTGCAGCAGCACAGCGTTAGGACACAGCAGCACACGTTACGGGTGCTGCAGGGCGCAGTAGTTACACGACAGCATTGGGTTACGGCTCAGCAGCATAGCGTTACAGGTGTTACAGCACGATGTAGGAGTACCACTTGACGGTAACAAATTATTGAAACTGCATAGTAGGACAGTTCTGCTATCTCAAACACCAACCACCACAGCAAAAGGACAACCTGGCTATGCTACCCCAAACCATATCTTTGTATCACACAGTATCAGCACGAGTTCGTGACCCTTGGTGTTCCTCCGATTTACGGAAGGCCAGGACAAGTACAGAACGTTTAGACACGTCGTAAGGAGGGCATATAGCAAACTCAAGGAGCAGATTAGCTGTCTGACACCTCGTGACCTCATTTTGCTTTATTGTAGGTGTAGCTATTATACTATGTGCATCTGTCTTTGACTCCAGTTTTTTTTAAAGTAGCATGTGGAGATCAGGTGTTTGTATCTGTATTAGACGTTGCAGTAAAGGTTTAGCCAGTCAACAGGTTTGTCACAATGACTGTTAAGAATTTTTGCCTTACAGGTCCATCTAGTACGCACCTTTGCCACAATGACAGTTAAGATGTTTTGCCTTACAGGTCCATCTAGGACGCACCTTTGTCACAATGACAGTTAAGATGTTTTGAATTACAGGTCCATCTAGTACGCACGTTTGTCACAATGACTGTTAAGATGTTCTGATTAGTTACGGTTCTAGACAGTTCCCAGTTTTGTCACAATGACTAAGGCTTCATGACATTGACAGCTGAGATATCTCTGACTATAGAGGGATCAAGCAGTCCAACGGTTTGTCACAACGACACCTGAGACACGTGTTTGGGTACAGTAAGCTCCCATGGTCGCATGCGTCTGCATACGGTTATGTTGAGCGTTTCAAGTACTTCCTGCTGGATTGACACCTGAGATAGTTATACACAAGATCCCAGCAGTCCACAGGTTTGTCCCAATGACAGCTGAGATTTTTCTACCTAATGTCACAGCAGTCCAATCCTTTGTCGCAGGGAGATGCTTAACACTGGCAGGTCGTCACAACACCTGATGAGGTCGACAGGAGAGAGTAACAGTAGGTCACTGGGAAGTTACCTTCATCAGCAAACATGCTGAGTGTTCCGATCGATAGAACAATCGATATATATGTATATAATGTGTCATAAGGCTGAGAGAAGTGGGATTTGCTGTGACACATGGTGCGCTGGCTGCTACATCCTACATGTGTCCCTCTAGTAAATGAAATCTTGTACACAAACACCAGTACGGCATTACAATAAATTTTGCCAGGTGTTACCATGAGTCGTTTCGTTGAAAACGTTTGTGCCGTCCGTACTCCTGTCTATGAGTAGCTACCATCACAAAAGTAGTGTTCTCTTCCATAATCTTGAACTTTCATTTAGAATACAAAAAGATCGATAAAAAACACGAGAAATGGTTTCTGAAACAAAACTAATTTCATTTCGGTCCCTTTTGCTTATATATACATATCTGTGTGTGTGCGTGCGTTCGTGCGTGCGTGCGTGCGTGTGTGTGTGTGTGTGTGTTCATGGGCATGTGTCTGTGTGTACAAGCCTATAATTAATGCAATCAGGCTATCAAATATTTTTCACGTGTCCTCGAGGGATCAAAATAACTCATAATGACATACATTCTTAGGCTGGGTTAAACCCCTATCTTACTTAAAAGTGACCATAAATTACGATAGGTAAATGGGCCTAAGGGCAGATTTGTAAATAGAATGGGATGCCAAAGTTCAAATGCAGGCTGGACTTTGCCTGCTTCACAGACTGATGCACTAGTCATTCGATCGGGTTTTTAACAACAGTTGAAGATGCCAGCAGGTGCACACGTGATCGTGATGTCTGTTGCTCTGATACTGTTGTCTATGTTACAGGACGCTTCGAGATGCTTGTTATAATTACCGAGCTTGCGCGCAGATGGTTGTAAAAAAAAAAGCTGGAGGTCTGTACTGTGAGAGATTCTGTCCTATCATCGAGTGGCGTGTATGGTGACGAGGTCTTTCAATCTGCCTTCAAGCTACACCAGACTCGCTGACAAACGCCGCACGACAGTGGGAGAAATAGTTGGGTAACCACAGAAACTAAGGGTATGGCAAGATACAGGATGATTATCGTCGTCACGCGCGCGCGTGTGTCTGTTGCCTGCATATGCGTGCGTGCGCTGACAAGGCACATCCCAACATAAAAGCAATATCAAGTATCCAGGGCCTGGAATCCAGGGCCTGGAAACTGTTATCCACCCAATAATGAGGCTCACATATTGATCCGTCTGTGATGCTCCAGTGAACGCTTACAGTACACGCAAGAGTCAGATTTGGTTCTCAGGCTACATAATACGTCGCGTGTCCTTGGCAGCTGCCGGCTGTAGGCAATAAACCAATGGGCGACTACCCAACATTTATTGGTTTGCATTGCCCACAGCCTTCACCAGACGAAAAAAGGTGTTAGATTTTCCAAATTTCGCGCCGTAGAAGAACAGTAAGAACAGTACGAGGAGGCGCTGGCTATTTAGAAGGGGTGGGAAGGCATGCAAGCATCTGTGAGAAACTGCGTGTGCGCGTGTGCGATTCAGAGAGAGAGGGAGTGTGTGTGTGGGCGCGCGTGTGAGGTCGCGTGTACGTGTGTTCGTGTGCATGGTTACGAGGTACGCTGACAGTTATCCCGCACACAGCCATCGAGCCGCAGGTAAAGTAAATCTTGCAAAACGACGGCCACAGGAGAGCGAGTCAGTGATAAGCTGTGACTCAACAGCACTTGAGGGAACCCTGGCTCGCGTGGACTGTGCCTCAAACCTCGCCTGCCGCCCCGTCGTGATGCAGACTGCGCTGTGCTGCAGGGAAGGAGGGGGTCACGAGCCTCCTCCCACCCAATATTCATTCAGACGCTGCACTGAAGGACAGTGGGACGATGGTGGGGGATGGGGGTGGTGTATCGGCGGACGGCGGACGTTAGGCACAAAGACTGATAAAGGTGTGTGGAGCATGTGACACAAGGACTGTTGAGAGAGAGACAGCGATAGACAAGTCCAAACCATGAGGATTATATCTTTAAGCGTGACGTTTTCTAAAAATAGTGACAAGGAAGTCTCTAAATAAAAGTATGGGTGACTATGGTTTCTCTGAATGGCAAGTATACATCAAAACGAACTATCGTTTTTTACAGTTCTGTCTAAATGGTGCTTGTGCTTGTGTTTGTAACAGTGGTTTCTCTCTAGAACATGGTCATCGTGTGACTGGCTTTGCTCTTCTCTCTATCTCTGTGCGGGGGCGATAACAACGGATTTCGTTCACAGTCCGTTCAAATCTCCGTTCACTCCGTCTGCCACTGTACTACATATGTACACACACGACAAGACACGTACACGCACTAACATACTGTGTAGAAACACGACAGAACAGTGGAATGCCTACACGCTCCAGGTGCCCAGATTATCACACGCTTCAAACCAGGAACAAGAATCAACATTCACTTAAAATTGCAAACTGTTTCCCGTGCCATCAAGAGGGTGAAAGGCTGCATCTCGGCTGTTCTCAGATCATAAACCAGGCGAGACAGCTGAAAAGCGCCCTGATTAGGCAGCAGGGCGAGGCCAGACGAGGTTCGAACTCTCACAGCAACAGCTGGTGTATTTTCACATAGGCCCACCTCACACGACACAATGAAGGTGAACGCTGGCGGTCAGCTAGCCGAGCCGGCTTTGGTGACAATTTAATACCTTCTTTTTTTTTTGCAGCGTTGAAAGATTTGCCCCAAGACTCTGCAAAACTGGTTTGAGGGGAAATGTCTGAAACCCGTGCGTTAGCTGAAACTAACCTTTGACGTTCAGCATTCGACCGTGACCGTGTAAATTGGCTGATTTGGCAAATTGCATGCACTTTTAAGTTAACGTTCAAAATATTTAGAGACACTAGCTTTATTTCGAGTGCACTTTTGAGACACTCTTCCTATATGACGAAGTGTATTGTGACTATTTGCATGTATATGACAGGGCAGCCACAAGACTCAATTATTTAAAAGTTTTGACTAGGCCGGCCCGCGAACCACCGAACTTTTGCTTCGGAGGCAGACACCTTTACCGCTAGACCACCGAGGCAGACACCTTTACCGCTAGACCACGGAGGCAGCCCTGTTTTTCTTGTCTTTTTTTTCAAACAGCAAATGAAAAACACAAAATAACCAATTTCTAGTTTTTGTTTATGGTAACCTGAAAAAAATGGTACATTCTTATATTTACCCTTTTCTACCTGAAATAGAAAATGCAAAATGCCACAAAAGGAGTTTAGTGTCCATACTCCATATAGTTCCTTTTTCCTGTCGACTGGCGTACGACCTATGTCGACGTGCAGTCACTGCTCACGGACTTGCAGTCACTGCTCACGGCCTGTGTCGACTTGCAGTCAGTGCTCACGGCCTATGTCGACTTGCAGTCACTGCTCACGGACTTGCAGTCGCTGCTCACGGCCTGTGTCGACTTGCAGTCGCTGCTCACGGCCTGTGTCGACTTGCAGTCACTGCTCACGGCCTATGTCGACTTGCAGTCACTGCTCAAGGCCTGTGTCGACTTGCAGTCGCTGCTCACGGACTTGCAGTCGCTGCTCACGGCCTATGTCGACTTGCAGTCACTGCTCACGGCCTGTGTCGACTTGCAGTCACTGCTCACGGCCTGTGTCGACTTGCAGTCACTGCTCACGGCCTGTGTCGACTTACAGTCACTGCTCACGGCCTGTGTCGACTTGCAGTCACTGCTCACGGCCTGTGTCGGCTTGCAGTCACTGCTCACGGCCTATGTCGACTTGCAGTCACTGCTCACGGCCTGTGTCGACTTGCAGTCACTGCTCACGGCCTATGTCGACTTGCAGACACTGCTCACGGCCTGTGTCGACGTGCTGTCACTGCTCACGGACTTGCAGTCACTGCGGAGAAGCGGAGGGTGGAAATGAGGGATGGCTGGGTAGGGGGAGACTATGCACGGAAGCAATCAGTAGTCGGATGGCTGCAGTAGGAGAGTCAGTTTGTACAGGGAGTCCCCATGGCGTCTGCCAATAATAGATAATCCTTGGTCTCTGCCTTACGTGAGAAAATGTTCTTAATTGCTGCACATTTAAGCGGAGAGGTGGAAAGATTCACCTCACTCCGCTCCACCCAGGTAAGGGCTGTTTTTTGTCTTTGTCTTCGTCTGTTTCTGCCCTTATCTGTCTTTATCTGTTTGTGTTTGTGTTGTCTCGACGAAGGGGCAATGCCCCGAAACTGTCGATTGTCTTGTCGTCTATCCTTTAACTTGACTCAGTTCCGTTTTCGTTAACTCAGGTTTATCTCCAAGCGGCAGTCACTTGTTCCTTTTTACTGCGCATTTAGATAATTTCGATAACTCCACGTTCATAATTAGGATTTTCAGATCGTTAAAAATAGATTTTACACGAATTGCATCAAAGTGCTTGAGCTGGCTTTCAAGACAAATCCACAGCAGACAGTCAATTATTGAGATCACGAGAACGGCAAAGCTTTGTCCGATATGCGGGTTTGTGGGTTTTGCAGAGAGGGATTAGCTAGGAGGAACAACAAAAGCTGGTGCAGCGGAGTTAGATAAAGTATAAATGGAGGGACTGTATTTTTACATCATATTCCATTCTTTAGTAGGACAGCGTTACATATATATATATATATTTAGAGACCGTCTACTGTGGTAATCTACAAACAACCCCAGCAAGCTACTTATAACTACAAGTGCTGGAATATTTCAGTCTGACTGCACAAGTAAATAATTGACAGCCTTAACAGAATAAACATAGCTTTTTAGCATTTCTCGTGAAAAGTTGCGAAGGAACCTGCAACAAACGATCCTAATTAATTTCCGTAACGCATGCTACATAATACGACACACAGTGTTGTCTCGTGTTTCGCCCTATCGTGTCACAATAGTGTTCAACACCCTTTGTGAAAAGCTTGACAAACAGACCATCCTCCCCTTAAATTGTCAGCCTCTTGCCCATGTTGATGTCTCTACTGTTACAATGCTCCATTCACGAAGAGGGCGATATAAAGGAGGACTGTCGATTTATCCACAAAAAAAAAACAGTAGTAGAGGAGTTGTAGAGAATCAACGGAATAACGAAATAACAGATGAACAAATGCTCCCCCGTAGATGAGATGGTCTGCAAGACGTATAACAGATCTCATGTATACATGCCTGCCCCACCCACCTCCCCGACTCCCCCCAAAAGCCGCATGCGGATGTGCGTTTTGGGTTGGAATACGCGTGCATGCGTGCACGTGTGTGGTGCATATGATTTTTATCAAGGCCACAGATTTAGGGCTGCATGCTGGAGTCAGTAATTACTTTTAAATCTTTGTACGACTGAAGGCCTCAGTGGCGAACGATGTTTTACAATTTACCCTGTAATCAGTAGCAGTTTAGATTGCTGACTACTGTAATCCGTAGCAGTTTAGATTGCTGACTGCTGTAATCGGTAGCACCTTAGACTGCTGATTACCGTCACAACTTAAGACTTTCCATTCTGCACTTTGTTCACGTGGCGCATATGGTACAAGGAGGGAGAGAATGAAAGTCTTGTTTAACAGGACGTACGATAATGTATCCCCATTTATCGATTGTGGTCATATCTGCTCACACATACAGAGCGCTTTCCGCGGCATGTTTTATTAAACTGGATTTGGATGTCTATATGCTCGTTGATGAGCTGTGGAACCAACCTCAAAGCCATTGGTAGGAGTCATGGTCTGTAGCTGTAATGCTGCAATCCGATTGGTAACCTTTGACATCTCATATGCACGCGTCGGAGACTCAGTTGAACGGACTGACTTTGTCCCTCTGTCACGCACTGATCTATTCGGAAATCTGGGTAGTACAGTGCATTGAAGTAAACTATGGTGATCTTTGTGCAGGGCTTTTTAATACCTATTTCAGAAGCCATATATAATTGGACAAGTCAATTTTTTTGCTGTGGGAAAGGCACTGTATGAACTGTAGCATATAACAGCTGCATTGGCAGACGACAGACAGTTCTTGTCTGGTGCAGACTTGCTTGCATCGTTTCAGTCGTAGGCGCTGACCTGAATTTATATCCACGCGGTTCTCACACAGTATCAGCAAAGATAAAGTTAGACAAACAGAAAAATTCTGAGCGAAAGTCGATATTCTGAATAGGGATCTCGGTCAGAAAACTGTCCAAGAACCTGAAGACTGCACACTCCTGCGAGAGCAGTAGGTGAGTAGATCAAGTACTTCCTATTGTTGTGCGCACTATCCGAGATTCCAGCAGAGCAACAGTTCGGTGGTTTGGAAGTAGTGTCCCTTCAACTCCCCCGCCCCCCAACCCGAATTTTCCAGGTACAGCGTCAGCTTCAACCCATACAACGTCAGTGGTCATCACAACCTTTTTTCACCATTAATCTGGTTTGGTCAGCAAAGCATCACTCTCCCCAGTGACGTCATCGAGGCACGTGGCCGCCGAGGGGGCGTCCCTGTTCCCTGGTTCGTGACCACTGTTCCCTGGAGCGTGACCGCTGTTCCCTGGAGTGTGACCGCTGTTCGCCTGCGCGTCTCGCCACGCCCCGGCGCCTCTCAGCACGACCTGTGCTTCACGCGCAGCCTCACCGGGTTCCGCAAAGTCACACTTCTGCACATGTCGCGTGTCTAACACGATCGACGGGTACGGGTTACGACAGAACGTCACTCTCCACTCGAGCGGCCACAGGTCGCCGTTTGCCGTTTTCTGTCCTTCCCTGTCCCGGTTGACGTCGCGACACAGCGGCACCCGCAGGAGGCAGTGCGGGCAGACGCCTGTCCTCCCTCCCTGTGACGTGGCACTGGCCGACAATCGGCGCGGTGCGTTACGTGCAGTCTGCGAGCGGGCAACTCGTCCAGCACTAGCGGACCGTGGCCTGCGGCCCACTGCTACCACTGGTTGCGGCACACTGGCGGAGCTGGAGGGCAGCTGTCCTGTCCCAGACACGCTGCTGGAATCTGCTTCCAGACTGAGGCTATCGGAAGCGGAAGATGAAGTTCCCAGAAGAAAGCGGAGATGCCGCTTGTGCTCTGCTGTGAATTTGTTGCGATCGGTTTCCCGGTAAAACTCTTGGATGTTTTCGACCTTGGTCTCTTCTGATTCTTGCTCGAGAGTCATGGAAACTGCAACACATGGAAACTGCAACGCATGGAAACCGCAACACATGGAAACTGCAACGCATGGAAACTGCAACGCATGGAAACTGTACTGCAAATGCTTTTACTGGCATTGCGACAGATAGTTACATAAAATTAATGTGCATGAAAATATAACATTATTACATACGTATTTTTACTGTGACTGCTGTTTTGGTTGCAGGTTTTATTGTTACCCTGTTGGTATATTACACGACATCTTTTTTAATATTGCTATATTATTACTACATCTGGTAACCTCCTATCATCACCACAAGTCAGCCTCTAGATCCTCGCTGTCAGATAAACAATTAAGCTGCTTACCTCTGCAAGAACGGGACGACAAGGTCTGCAACAGGGAAAAAACGAAAACCCACAAACTATTCAGTACATACGAAAGCAGTTAAACGAGAGACAGCAAGAGGTCAGACAGGGAGTTGAAATACTAGGTCAATCCCAGGTGGTTCAGAGGTGTTCAGGTCAGACAAAATAATCACGATTACTCTGCATGCCACTAATCTCATCACAGACGTTCTACCTTGTCAAACCAGCGAGAAAACTGTCTACATTATGTGCTCCTCAGCACTGAAGGACGACAGCGCCACGGAATGATACCAACAGTCTGCTTATTTCCAATTTTTTTCCCGACTTCGCGCAAAACTGTTTGATCTTACATTGAATGCCTTATGTTTGGATCAGCAGCAACTTTGACAACGGCATAGCGTCACGACATGTTGAGTTCTGTACACGTTGTACACATACATCTTCTGTTTGTTTTTGCTTAATTTAACATTACGCTCACTTACCTTCGTTTGTCTTGAACTCCTCTTGGAGCAGACCAGAATAAGCGCTCTCTGAACCTGAGGAAAGAAGAAATCTTGTCATAAAAATCTGATTTCGAACCCATGAAACGTGTCACATGTGGGCGCACAAAACTGACGCACGGCGTGTGCGTGCGATGGGGTGACTTCAATTTTTTTCATTAAAAGGTTTCTATCCTCGATATGCTATGAGTGATACAGGGGTGGGTAAGAACGGCGAAACGGCGACCCCACACCACAAAAATATCACAAATCACTGACTGGCCGAGATAACCCCTCTACCCCAACCTGGGCTTGTGAATCGTGAAAGTTACTACATAAATAGCCCATCTTGCCAGTGAAAATATTGGAACTTCCTGATCCCTGGTGATATGTATATCACTCAAAAGAACAGTTGATGACAGCAGATAATATAGAAAGCACAGGTGTTTTTGTATGCTTGCTTATCAGGCAGCAGTTCATTCTGCAGAATCCTACAGCTCTCCACAGCTCAGTTACCAGGCACCTGGCATTATTAGGAAGGCAGTCGGAGGGACTGAGTGAACTCACCCGGCGCCTCATGACAAACATGGTGACGATTATTGTGACCATCTGCAACAAGGGAGCGAACCACATGATAAACTAGCTTACATTTCATGAGAAAATGTAGATGTGCTTAAATAAAGAACTGCTTGGGACGGTTGGTGATTGTGGTGACGATAGAGAGTTAAAACAGGTCAAAGTATTACGGTGACATGACAGACATGGGAAGAATCCCGTTTTAGCTAGAGCCTGGCTGACGGAAAATACTAATATACCATAATTCTGTTTTACCGCTCACTGTCTACTGCGTGGATATTTATGATCTGCGCCAGATGAAAAAAAGTCTGAAAAGCCATTCATAGGCGTTTATTTGATCACGAATTTTACAGTTTATTTAGAACTGCTATTTCTGTCAAAAACTGAGATCTCAATCCAGCGATATAGAGAGGTGGACAGGTATGAATTTACTGCAATTTCGTGCCGAGCGATGGGAGCTGAAAATTACTGTGTAAAGTGACGTGAATTTCTATAAGCCATAGAACTAAGATGAAACTGTTATTACACTGCGATTATAAAATGATCATACCATGATTACGCTATAAATTCACAATGACGGCACTATGATTACACTGAGATTGCACTATGAAATCACTACGATTATTCTGGGTTTATGCCGTGATTACAGTATGATTACCATAAACAGTGAACACGGCTAGCAGCGTCAAGTACAGTGATGATCTTGATAAAGACCAGCAAAAGCAGTGATGTTGGTGTGTGGAACTGTTTGTACAACTTTCTGGGTCAGCGCCAGTATAACTGTCAGCAACTGATTTCGTACAAAGCTCTCATGTCGTACAACTACTCACAGCAGTAACGCGCCGTCACTCACAAAACTGATGCTGTTAATACAACAACACTTTGCAACCGTGATACCGATCATGACAATGATGTTTAACCATTCACAAATAATCTCGTACAACTATGCACAGCAGCGACGCCCCACAGTTCAACTGTCCTGTCGTCCAACTACTCGCGACAGTGTTGTACAACTACTCAGGACAGTGTTGTACAACTACTCAGGACAGTGTTGTACAACTACTCACGACAGCGTTGTACAACTACTCACGACAGTGTTGTACAACTACTCACGACAGTGTTGTACAACTACTCACCAGTGTACAGTTGACAGACACGAAGAGGAAGCGACGACTTTCTGTGATATTCGGACTTTCATTCAGCATCCCGCTTACACACAGGATTATCAGCTGGGCTTCTATGCCGAAGGCTCGAACCGCAGTGAAACTGGAAATATTATACACAACCAGTCAACACCCCCACTACCACCACCGTCATCATGACACTTCCTCTCGCTACAGCCACCACCGTCATCATGACACTTCCTCTCGCTACAGCCACCACCGTCATCATGACACTTCCTCTCGCTACAGCCACCAC
>SMGT01014454.1:20530-33686 GCA_004794575.1 Lanistes nyassanus
CCCCCCCCGCCTCCACGACACTGCACGTGCACTATGTTCCCTTTCCTCTCACAATCTGCTGCCTACGTTGAAACGTTGTGTAAAATTCGTGAACGCGATGTTCAGAGTTTGCCGACCGGTCGATTGGGTTGTGAGACGACATCTGGGATGACAGAGGCCTTGTAGATGGACACAGGATAATTGAAGGCATCTGGACACGTGTCACGTGAACAGAAAATGATGACAGTTAATTACTCACATGCATCTCTTCTTGTTCTGGAAAGGAAACTTGTCTTTCCAAGTCCCTGTGCAGACCAGACACAGCACCGTGACCCCAGCGTGACACTGCAAGTGAATGACAGGGTGCATCAGCAGCAACTCCAGCATCAAATCAACAGCTTTCTACGACTGGACTCAGATTTTAAGATGCAACAAACTTTTGGCTTTTGTGATCGTTCGTATCTGCGCTTCCTGTTTTAAGGCCCATTCGCCCTGTGTATTTTGTGTACACCTTTACGTATGAACAGGAGACAAGAACACTCATGCAAGCCAGGCCCCGACTTAGATTTAAGATGCAACAGGCTTTCCTGATCGATAAGGGCTGACGGAAAAACTGACCTCTAGAGAAATTCAAAAACGCCAGCTACACATCAGAGCCCTCCCACAAGGACCTGGATATTTTAGAAGGATGAAGCATAAGGGCTACTCCTCATAATTACAGAGTAAACGTTTTAAAAATTACATATTTTCTCCGCTTTTCTTACTGTACTAACTATAGCTCACCATCCTGAGAATAACAGTAACTACGAATCACCGTCCTAAAAATAACACTATGCTGAGAATGCCGGTAACTACAGCTCACTATACTGAGAAAACTCGGCTCACCATGCTTAAAAGACAGTAAAGACAGTTTACCATGCTAAGATAAACACTAACTACAACCATGCTAAGAATAACAGTAACTACACCTGACCATGCTGAGAATACAAGTAACTACAGCTCACTTTACTCAGAAAACTCGGCTCACCATGCTTAATTAGCAATGGAAGTTTTTGCGTGCTAAGACAAACACTATCTACAGCTCACCATGCTAAGACAAACGGTGTCTATAGCTCACCATGCTAAGACAAACAGTAATTACAGCTTACCGTGCTAAGACAAACAGTAACTACAGCTCACCATGCTAGGACAAACAGTAACTACAGCTCTCCGTGCTAAGACAAACAGTATCTACAGCTCACCATGCTAAGAAAAACAGTATCTACAGTTCTCCGTGCTAAGACAAACATTAACTACAGCTCACCATGCTAGGACAAACAGTAACTACAGCTCACCATGCTAAGACAAACAGTATCTACAGCTCTCCGTGCTAAGACAAACAGTATCTACAGCTCACCATGCTAAGACAAACAGTATCTACAGTTCTCCGTGCTAAGACAAACATTAACTACAGCTCACCATGCTAGGACAAACAGTAACTACAGCTCACCATGCTAAGACAAACAGTATCTACAGCTCTCCGTGCTAAGACAAACAGTATCTACAGCTCTCCGTGCTAAGACAAACATTAACTACAGCTCACCATGCTAAGACAAACAGTAATTACAGCTCACCGTGCTAAGACAAACAGTATCTACAGTTCTCCGTGCTAAGACAAACATTAACTACAGCTCACCATGCTAAGACAAACAGTAATTACCGCTCACCGCGCTTAGGATGACGAGGGGTACCAAGAAGCCATAGAAATGCCAGTGACCTTCAGACCACCAGCACCTGAAATACATAGGCCACACAGTGGATCTTTCTGCTGTGCAATTACTCACTAAATAACCAGAGCTCATGCACCTAGCTGTTACTGTCTTATTATCAATGTGCCTCAGTAGCGTGTAACAATTTGCCAAACGATGTGTTGTGCTTGAATTCTTTTTCGGCAATGTTAAACAGTTCATAGTTCACACTGTGCGATCTCTGATCTCTGCTCCGGGGGGGGGGGGGAGTTTTGCATCAGATGGTGTGATAGAACAGAAGAGAGGGCGGACAACCCTTCACTGATTACGCGATTTCCTGCCAGGACCAAGAAGCGAGTCTGGAATTCCCACCAACTTGGGGCACACACCCGCAGACCACCTCTCATCCCGATTAATTAATACTAGCGGACTTGCATCAGTTTATACATGAAAACAGAAGTTCTACCTAACATGAAACCCTAACCCTACCCCTAACCCCGATCCCCCTCAAAAAGTCTTAAGTTAATATGGGTATCGAACCTGCGACTTAGAACTGAAACCCCGCGTCTTTACCGCTTAGCTACTGATCACCAAGAATTGGTCTCTTCATTGTAACTATAAGAAGTGATGCTGTGTAGAGGTCATGGCTTATAATTATCTGTTGTTGTGGTTAGCAACGTCCACGCGCATGCTGAGCGCACAGGATACACCGCGCATGCGTACCTCAAGTCCGTGGGAATTTCAAACTCGCGGCCAGGAAAGTCTAAATCAGGTATGTGAAGTGTATTTAAATCGTTCGTGACCTGTTGTTGGGTAATAAACCACAGCACTGGGGTCTGTCAGCAGTGTTGTCTCACAGACCGGTGCTAATAAGCTAGTAGTCCTGGTCCAACACAGAAAAGGATTATACTGTAACACAATAATACAACATTCCTACAAATCTCAACGCCGTCAGGTGTAGCTGGGAGACATTACCAGGTTAGGCAGGTGCGATCATAATCATGAACTTCAGACATCAGGATGATAGCAAGAGTTATTACAGAGGGCACACCTGTTGACAAAAGACATTCGTGCCTGTTTACAGAAATAGTTACACCCGTCAATAATTCAACAGAAGTATTTTACGTCTTTCTAAAAATATTTAAAATGTTTGCGCTTGTCTAAAATCATCATCACCATCAACAACAACAACAACAACAACAACAACAACAACAACAACAACAACAACAACAACAACAACAACAGCAGCAGCAGCAGCAGCAGCAGCAGCAGCAGCAGCAGCAGAAGCAGCAGCAACAGCAGCAGCAGCAGCAGCAGCAAAAGTACATAGGATTTTTTGTTGTTGTTGACAAAACACGGACGCACCACAACAGCCATGAAAGCTGGATACAGAATACACAGTAACTGACTAGCACTGTAATAAGCTGCTCGTGCAGGTGCACAAAAGATTAGAGGCGAAACAGGCATGAAATAGTACTGATCGAGTGGTCCCTTTCTTTTTATTTGTTTCTCTGTTTGTTCGTTTCTTTCTTTCTTTCTCTCATTCTTTCTTTTCTTCATTTTTTCTTTCTTTGTTTTACTTTCTTTCTCTCATTCTATTTTCCATTTTTTGCTTATTCTTTCTTTTTTCTTTGTTTTTTCTTTATTTCTCTTTTTTCTTTCCTTACTTCCTTCTTCCTCCCTTCCTTGTCAGTCTACAGAAAACGCGCAGACGTCAGACCTTAAGGCCGAGAACAAGACAAGAAGTGAACATGTGTGAGGGTACCCGGCCCAGCAAGTGTTACAGTGAACAACAATGACAAGAGACATGGACACACTACATGTCCGCAGCAGACATAAGGCACGCTGGGGGTGGGGTGGGGGGGTCAGTAATCACGTGACACGCCACTCACCCCAGCCGAGCAGAAAGTACTTGACGCACGTGCTGCGTCTGCTGGCCGACCCCTGCGCGGTGCGGATCTTGAGGAAGACGTGCAGCGCCTCCACCAGCAGGAAGGAGAAGGCAGTCAGTTGGAAGAACTGCAGCAGCACCTTCCCGACGACACACGCCCTCTGCAACAACCGGGGCGTGTGGGGGGTGGGGAGGGTCAGTTGAAATGTGCGAAACAGATTGTATTGCTATTCGTCTCTGTGTCTGTCTCTGGCTGGTCTTTCTCCATGGCCAGGTGTCTGCACACGTCCGACTAGCCACTACCTTCGTGCACCTTAATGAGGCCGACGCACATCACATTCCAGCTTTCATCTACACCCTAGCATCCGCAAGCCTAACTTTGGACAACAGCTAGTCTGGCCGTATCTTCAGGAACGCACGCGACTGAACCCAAGTCTTGAGAAATTCAAGGACTTCCTGCCACGCGCACAACGACGATGCTGGAAATGTCAGTAACTCCACACTGACCTGTTCAAGGTCATTCAGTTGTTACAGGGGTACACGAAAACGTAATCACCTGCTGTGTGACCTCGGACAGGCAGAGGATGGACACAAAGTTGACTCCGGCCACCGACAAGATCAGGTTGAGGTGGATGACGGACGTTGTGCCTGCGATGTGCCTGATACAAGCCACATGGGGTCACGGGGTCATTTTAAGAATGTGCAAAAACTCAGCCAGCCAACCAGACTCATTCGATAAGAAACATTAGACGTAGAACGTTGGGAACTAAAGTTCTGCGACATGCAAGGCTGTTTTAAGCCCACTAAGTCTCTGTTACTGTACAGTGTGTTATTTACGGCTTTGTATCAGCTCACAATCCGCAAAGGTATGTGAGAAGAAATGCATCATAAGAAAACATTATGTGCTGTGCTGGGATTGGGGAGGAGGACGGTGTGTGTGTGTGTGTAAGTACGCGCGTCTGTGTGTGTCTGTCTGTCAGGCCGTGTGTCCGTCGAAGGATACATGGCGCGAATGGCAGACAACAGAAAGACAACCGCTAGCGGTAAGAATGTCAACCGTTTGCCCAGCAACCCCCGACACCAGGTGGAAAGGGACTAGACAGCAACATGCGCGGCTCACCTCCAAGTGATGGCCCAGACAGTCATGCAGACGGCCAGCCCACACAGTGACACCGCGCAGGACGCCAGCAGCAGGTTATTCCGTGACTCTAGCGGCTCAGCAGGCGCCTGTCAGTCACACCCAGTTACCGTCACATAATTATAGTCACACCCAGTTACCACCAGTCACTTCCAGTTAGCACCAGTCACAATTATAGTCACACCCAGTTACCGCCAGTCACACCCAGTTACCACCAGTCACAATTATAGTCACACCCAGTTACCGCCAGTCACACCCAGTTACCACCAGTCACAATTATAGTCACACCCAGTTACCGCCAGTCACAATTATAGTCACACCCAGTTACCGCCAGTCACACCCAGTTACCACCAGTCACAATTATAGTCTCACCTAGTTACCGTCAGTCACACCCAGTTACCGCCAGTCACAATTGTAGCCTCACCCAGTTACCACCAGTCACAATATAGTCACACCCAGTTACCAACAGTCACAAAATTATAGTCACACCCAGTCACATATAGCCACACCCAGTTACCACCAGTCACAATTATAGTCACACACAGTTACCACCAGTCACAATTGTAGTCTCACCCAGTTACCACCAGTCACAATTATAGTCACACCCAGTTACCAACATTCACAAAAATATAGTCACACCCAGTCACATATAGCCACACCCAGTTACCACCAGCCACAATTATAGTCACACACAGTTACTACCAGTCACACAATTTTAGCCATACCCATTTACCACCAGTCTCACAGTCACACGCAGTCTCTCACACTCAGCTGACCCCAGTCACTCATAATGTCACTATCACCAACAGCCACACTTAGCTTCATACACAGTCACCACCAATCACACAGATTCACACAGCCACCACCAGTCACACACGCCTCGCCACGGGATTAGAAGATAATACAAGGCCATCTAAGCTAACTAAATGAATCACCGTAAGGTGTTTGTCACTTGGAAGCTGACCTGTGGCTCCACGGTTGTCGCTGTGACAGCGTAATGACCGTGAAGTGGGCAGAGACATGTTGTGACGTTAACTGTCCTTTTCATCACGTGACAACTATCAGCAGACCAGTAGCCGACAAGACCTTCCCTGCCGAAGAAAAATCATGCTAGAATCTGCATGTAACTGTGGTTGAGATACTAGTTGTACTCTTGCCACACAGGAACCTCCCATTCCTGCCACCCCCAACGCAGGCATGCCAGCACGCACGCACGCACGCACGCACGCAGGCAGGCACGCACGCCACGCAGGCAGGCACGCACGCCACGCAGGCAGGCACGCACGCATCCGTGCATCAGGAAAGCCCCACCTCCATATTTTGACCACCACCAAAGCCCCAACAATGCGTCTTCACTGCCAGCAGCCACGCTTGCTTTCTCCACCCACGTTTCCACCAACCTGTTTTCGGGTACCCATGCAACGCACTTCGTGGTGTTAACGCCAGAAGTTGCTTTATTGTGCTGATGGACAAAGTCCAGCTTGATCCAGTCGTCAACGTCATTAGCATAAGGGCGGTGGACGTCATCAGAACAGTCGATGGGAATCAATGACGTCACAGGCGTCACGAACACCTCCCTGGGCAGGTCCTTGTCGTTGTGGCTACGTCTGATGGGTAACGTGGTTATAGGTCAGAGGCCCACGTTATTTGGCAAGTAGATGTGAATAAAATATACCGTAAGCTTGTGTAGACACCTAGATCTTTATCTCCACATAAAAATTAACTGCTCGTGGGTCGCAAGTCTCATTTGATGAGAGTTCTTCGGAATGAAAAAGTAAAGACCATTTTATGACTTCATGGATGCTGCACCGCTACCTTCAACATTGCAGAAACAGTTCTGGAGGAGCAAACAAATAAGTGCTATGTTATGCCTTTATGCTACTACCTGAGGCGATATTGAACAGGCATGACGGGAACGATGGTCGGAGAAAAGGTGACCTCCAGCACCTCTCTCGTCACCCCCCTGTCCGCTGCATCTCCGTGCGCTGAAACACAGAGAGGACAGGAGACTACAGCACTTCCACGAACAGCGCGCACTTCCTCACCTGTATGATGTCGCGATCGGTTAAACATCAGGGCAGTGATATTTTAGTTCTGATATTCATTATAGTTTTAGTTTTTATTTTATTTTATAACATTAATTTTTATTTTTAGTTCATTCTAGTTTTCAAGGAAGTCAGCAATTCTTATTCATACCCAACGGTGGGTAGGGAAGGGCCAACAAGGTCTCACTGTCCGAGGCTACCATAACCCTTAGCTGTAATTTAGGTGCGGCCAGGCTTTTCCCCAGGGAAGGATGGCACCGCTTAGAGACTTAGGGGCAGCTCAGTAAATAGCGTAACGTAACTGAAAGCTCAGGGCGACCTACAGACAAGTGAGACGAACCCTCTGCACGAAGCATTTCAGGAATTCCAATTTATATCCGTCCTTCGATGAGAAATTCTTTTAAAAATTTGCAATACATACTGCAATGCGGTTTTGTGAAAACTGCTATGTGCAAATTCCAGACAGATTCACAGCCGTCATATATCCCCTGCTTCTGACGCAGCGTTACCCCCCCCCCCCAAACCAAGCAGACTTATTCATTGTGACATCGTAGTTCATCTTTAAAAAAATTAAATAGCCTTCTTCACTAGGGCTACTATCTACGAAATTATTCCTTATCATAGAAATGTGGGCTCTACCTGTCAGGGGTTTAAACTTGTTCAGTAGCAAGTCAGCACCTAGACGTGTTTGTGCGGTGAGTGTGCGCACAGACAGCGGCAGAGAGGTAGGTGTGTCGGCTGTGGGCTAAGTGGGCCTATGGCCAGCACAATGTCAGACAGAAAAGTTTGTGTTCTAAGTGGGCCTAGGTGTGCAAGATATATAACAAGTCACACACTGTACGATAACTGTACCTACACCATTACGCTGTAGGAATAATTAGTTGAGGGACACCGGGATGTCAGACAGAAGTTGATTTCTGCGCTAAGTGGGCCCAGGGACAGTGGCATGTCGGACTGGAATAGGTTTGTGTGCCAAGCAGGCCTAGATACACCGGCATGTCAGACAGAAAGTGCTTTCAGTGGGCCAGGGACAGTGATATGTCAGATAGGGAAAGGGGTGTGTGTGTCACCGGCGTGTCACAGAAGCAGGTTTGTACGCTAACTGCATATCACGCGTTGACAGCAAGTAGACTTCTCCCATAAGACGATAGTGTATGTTGAGACAACGGTATGTCAGAAGGAGACAGGACTGCGCACTGTGTGCCTAAAGACAAAACGATGTCAGAGAAAAGTTTGCTCACCGTGTACCGCCCCCTCCTGCGGGAAGGTCAAGGGCAAGTGGCGATGGATGCGTGTCTGCACAGGCATCGAGGCCGCCACTGAGCTGTTTACGAACGGCAACGACACGTTCCTCAAAATCATTTCTGCAAACAAAATGAAACAAGTATTCATAACCAAACCAATCAGTATTTACTTGTGTATTTTTATGTGTTTTGAATGTGTAGGCCCTATATGATGTGCGCACACGTTTTATATCTGTGGATGTATGTGCGTACGGAACACGCTTGCGTTCAAACTATCCTCCCCCCCCCCAACCCATCCTGCACGACACATGGTTGCCAACGCTCACGAGGGACAATATATGCTCTGGCACTCAGCTTCAGGGAGGCGGGAGATTTCCGCTGCATGCTGCAGCTTAGTTACAAGAGCAAAGGTGACAAGTTACAGTAGAGGCAACAAGAATAGCTGGAGTAGTGATGGCTGTGACGCAATCAACACAATAACAATGCATTGGCAATAGTCACAATGATATGCTGACAATAATTACAATGACAGTGCTGACAATAATTACAATGATAATGCCGGCAATAATTACAATGATAGTGCTGACAATAATTTCAATGACAGTGCTGACAATAATTACAATGATAGTGCCGGCAATAATTACAATGATAGTGCTGACAATACAAATAGTGACACTGTTAGCAGCAGTCATGGCATGCGGTATAGCAGAGGTTGTAATCAAGAGGGCAGCACACCTGAGTACCATTTGCTATGAGACAGCAACAACAATGGTGTAGCGAGCAAGAGCAACATAAGTTAGATCAGACGAGATAGGTGAGAGATGCAAGGGCATGGCAGTTGGGCGCGGTACTTACCCAACCTGGGAAAGGTGATGTTGTGAAGAGCAATTAGATTGGAGCTGCGGCAGGACAGCTGCACTAGGATTTCACACACCTGTATCAGACGGGCGCCCACCGTCAGGTCCTGCAAAATGGCGCAGGGAAATTTACATAAACATGTGAATGACATTTTCTACAGCCGACTGACTGCACTGCCCGCTCGCTAATGTGTTTTACAGACACTCTAGTAACATTTGTTCTCCTTTCTGGAGACTTGGCAAGACTTATATGACTCATTCTTGTCCAGGTTATTTTTTTTTTACATTATTTGGAGACGGCCACAGCGTTCAACACTGGGTTTCTGGGATTCATTCCTGTGTCCGTTTGTTACTTTATTTAGAGACAGCCTTCCACACAATTTCCCCTTCTGGCATTCAGAGGATCGGATCGCAAAAAAGGTTTTGATCTTTAAAAAAAAAGGATGAGAAAAAGGTGTGTAAGACAGGTAACAAGTCCACGCTGGAAGGTAGCTATGCCTCACTATTACGCTGTAGGAACGATTAGTTTCAGCCAGTTATGCCCAACCTTTCTTTGCCCATGGGCCACAGAATTTATGATCTTTGCGGACCAGAAGATCCTCTGACGCTGCAGCAAGCAAATGCCTTTCTTGGTCCCTCTCGCTAACATGTTGAAGCAGATCTTTATCTGCACGGGCTCATTTCTCAGTTCGTGTATCCATCCTTTGGAATGTGATGGATCGTAGGTCAGGATGCTTTGGATTTTCCAAATTATAAAACCTTGTTTCGACATGTTTGTGATAAAGAAATGGAACATATGTGGCGCGCCGGTTAGGCAAAAGCTGCGAGCCGTAGGTTGCGCATCACTGGTTTAAGCCATTTGCTCAGAATGTTTGCAATGTGAGGTCAAACAGATATGCGGAGATCAAACCAATCAAATTATGAAGTCGGCTAATTGTAACAAAGTGCTTATGGTGGCGTGACACGGTAATGTTACATCATGTTTACCTTCTGCTCACATTGGTTGGTGTCTTGAACCTCCGCAAGCAGGATGTCCATAATATGTGCCAGGGTCTGCAGACATAAGGAAGACACGCCCGGGATGAACTGAGCTTATCTACATCCAGTCATCACGGCCGTCTTGTAGCAGTTTGAGGAGCCACGTTAGTGTATATAGCTATTTGTATTGACATTAATTCGATGTAAAATAAACCATGTAGGAACAAGCGCATGTCGCATGATGTTATCTGTATAACTTTACAATTTGCATTTTACTCAACTCCAAGGTTTTCTGTCACGCCTCGCCACACACATACTTACCAGTGTGAAAATTTCATTTTTTCTAGTTTGGTTACACAGGCAAACACTACATGGCTGAAGCAGTTTTGGAGAACTGGTCTCGACAATGCATTATAGTTATACTCACCTTCAGATTGAAGTCGCTTTTGTCAGGTTCTGGGGCAAGGGCAGGGAACTGCAGTGTGACGGCCACCAGCGTGTGCAGGTTCCTGGCGAACAGCTCTACGTCACCGGCAAGCGTGCGGTTCTGCGCCCTGTGCACTAAGTCATACATATTGGTGTAGATCTCCGACAGACGGCCCTGCTGGTAACCTAGTTGAATCTGCTCCAGCTGAAATATCATCGCTCGCCTGGTCACATTCGTTATCAGCGCCAGCAGCAGACGTAAAGAGGGAGGTAGAGAGTGAAGGAAGGAACGAAGGAACAAAGAAGTGATTAAAAACCCTCAAGCCTGTAACCGTTGGACGTCGGTTAAAAGTGGGTCAGTTCAACAATATAATGTTTCGTTCAGGTGAATGCAAGAATGAATGCACCATGTGTCATCCGGAAAATCTGTAAGCAATACCAGATTGGCTGTCAAACCTGAACTGAATATTAATTTGCAAACATGATAAGAACAACAGTAATATTTCGCATGTAGCGACAAACATCAGGCTCGTAACACGCCTAGATGGGGAGAGAATTTTAGTAAAGAATTTTGGCAGCACAGCTTGAGGTAGGCAGCCTTCCATATTTTACTGCCGAACACAAAGTTGTCTAAGGCTTTGGGAGACGCTTCACAGTTAATTAAGATCTTGTCTGGGCTTACGTAGAATGCACCAGAAGACACATTGTAAAAGAGCGCACGAGGCTGAAATCTTCCATGTGTAGAGAGCTGGAAACGAGCGTTAAGTGTGGACTTTAAAAAGGTGGTTGGTTCCAGGAATTTGGAACTGGGCGATAATGTGGCCATAGAAATTATGAAAGTCTGTCGAAACTAAGATTGATTTAAGTGCAGATTTGAAATAAAAAGGTTCTAGTCGGGCTGTGAGTTGAAGAATTTTGAACTGCTCGATAATTTGGTCAGAATTTCGACCACCACTCTGCTTACGGCTCATAAGAAATGCGCTGCCTTTCTAGTAATTACAATCAATCGGGCAGACCTGTGGACGTCAGCCTAAAACACGAAAGGTTGTCGCATAATTCACATGCTTCTTTTCCACTCACTGAATTATTCATCACATTAGAGACTGGAGACATATAATGACATCGATCTTCGTCGTCTGGCTTCAGGAATTTCGCATTTTCTCTATGTTCAGAAAAGTCTTTTTTATGTATATAATAAACCTAAGTATTGCAAAGCCGCATTTTACCGGTGAATGAACTTTCCAAGAAACCTACTTTTACAGAAATGTAATCATAACACATTGAATGGGTAGGCCTACCGTCTATAAAATGTACGCTTTCAGACAACCAGATATGCCCTTATTTTGTTTTAAGAAACTGCCAAAACTGCATGATTGAAATCAGACAGAAACTGTTTAACAAACGTAAAAAAGGGACAGTAAAACGAAGGGAACAGCTGCTGACCTGTTGGAAAATGCTGATAATGTGCACAGACTGACAGCGCGCGTAGTTGGGCTGTCCCCACGCACAACGCCCGTCTTGGCACACGCAGTCTCTGCGCGCATATGCTGCCATCATAGAGGCACAATTTTCACTTAGATCTGACACAGTTCTTGCACAGTTTCAGCACAACTGTCACACAGTTCTCACACAGTGCTGACATAGTGCTCACACAGTTCTCACACAAGTCAATAGAACACAACGAAGAATGATGCTGCAGAAGATGCACGTCTTCGTCCACTAGCTCAAGCCAGTATTACGCCATCAGCAGCACACATCACCGGCGCATAGACGCGGCGGCATGTACCTCAACACTGCTAGAAATACCGCTACGGTCTTAAAACGGTACGGTATAGCGGTACGGGTCTTCGTCCCGGTCTGTACCGCAAGGGACATAGGTTAATAATAAGCAATCTTTAATAGTTAAAATACCGCTACGGTCTTAATGTACTGCAAAGGAAATAATCAAACTAATAATAAATAATCTTTATTAATTAAAATACAGCTATTACTCCGAAAAAGTGATTACAACTATACTAGAGATTATCCCTTCAGCAAATACAGTTACAAATATTTCAACTGAATGAGAACGCATTTGTAAGCATAAAATTAGAGGGAAGGTGGCATTTTGCCGTATTAACAGTTGATTGTAGATGAAGCTGCCCTAAAACTACATTTTTAAGCAGAATACACTGGTCAACCAGGCAATTGAAGATTACAGACTGATATCAAATACTAACTCTTACTGCAAACATTATTAACTGATGGCATCAGTCCAGCAAGTTAAGAAAAGAAACTCTTAAATGAAATATCTAAACCCGGTCTCCAACATACATGAGTGAATAGCTATGACAATGTGACACTACTGAGACGTTCTGAGTCTGCTAACTGCCGAGTGAAAGGGTTATTTGATAAATGTGTGCGTAATGCTAACAACTGTACCCCATGCAGGCTCGAGCGAACTTTAAAATGTTACACAGACAAAGGCAGTTCATTCTGTTATCTGGCTACGATCCGTATTTCAGCAAATGAAACCAAAAACACGCTTGGGCATGCGCACAAACACAATTTCCCCCGTGAGTCTACTGGTACACTGTGAACTACAGATACTAGAGGTGGGGGATTGGTATGGGGGAGAGGTGTATGCGTGAGACAAAACTACTTACCATCCCCCAGACCTCCGATTTTGAACTCTGAAAATAACGAGAAAAGTAATATACCTCTATAGGTCTATTCACATTCAGATAAAGTACTGGACGCTGTCCATCTTACTGACCACAAGCCTTTCATGTATTTGCGTGTCCACCTATTGTCCGCTACCTAAAGGGAGTGACATTACGGTTGTCAAGGCAACAATGTGAGAATTGCGTGTGTGTGTGTGTGTGTGTGTGG
>SMGT01014454.1:33705-43752 GCA_004794575.1 Lanistes nyassanus
GGGGGGGTGCATGCAAAAACCACGTCTGCTCAGTCTTCATTTCGAGAAAACATTGCTGATGCCTGAAGACTTACAATTAAGAACACACAGACTCAGATATTCATACTCACGTGAAAAGCACGAACGTAGATGCTCGCTACCAACCTAATATTAAGTATGAACGGTTACCATGGTGGTATTGCTGTCGCAACACAAGGTTCGGTCCCACCCACTCACATTATACTGACACCGGGCCAACTGGTCTTATTACTGTTCCCTGCACGCCACTAGACTGCCATTAAGTCTTAGGTATGAGACGCCCGCGGCGATAAGCCTTGGGTTCAGCTATTATGGCGTGGAGCTCTGCACACTACGCAAGCAAGATGGACAGTAATAAAATGCTAAGATGTGACGTCACTTTCTCTGACCAATCCCCTTTCCTCTGACCCCTCACTTTCCCCAAAATGCCCAGCTTCAAATACGCATGCGCAAACAGAACAAAGACAGTATTTACAACTACAGGGAGACATGCACAGCACAACCTGCGACTAAAATGGTTGAAGAGATAGAAGAAACTAGCAATGAGCAATAACCAACAAATAGATAAGCTAAATTATATCCACAGGTCAAGAACTGAACTAAGAAAGGTTGAGTGGAGGGGGAGAGAGAGATAGATGGTGGGGAAAGGTTTAAAGGACGATGTGGGGTCAATATACATAAAATGCACGATAGGTGAAGTAGAAACAATTACAGTAGAACATGCGCACGCACGCCCAGCACGCACAGCCAGGTACGCAAGCACATACACACCACCTGCAGTGTCGGTGGGGTCCACGGGGCAGGGCTGAAGATCATGGAAGCCGCTGAAAGTTCTGTTCCACCGGACACCTTCATGCAGACCGCTGTCACAGAGCGCGCGACTCTCATTGGCTGCAGCAAAACAGACCGAATGCGGACATACGGCATTACGAAGCACACAGCACGCATTATACGTAACACAAGATGAGCACACTATATACAGGAGACAAGGTGATATATGTGAGAGAAGACGAGCAAACAATGCCTGAGACAAGGGCAGCAGACAACAAACGTGATACAAGACCAGGGGAAGACACATACGCGACACAAGACAAGGCCAGCAGACGACATATTCCTGACACAAAATTAGGCCAGCAGACGACATATACGTGACACAAGACACGGGCAGCAGACGACTTATACGTGACACAAGGAACGGGCAGCAGACGCCATATTCCTGACACAAAACAAGGCCAGCAGACGACATATACGTGAAACATGGCCAGCAGACGACACATACGTGACACAAGGCCAGCAGACGACATATTCCTTACACAAAACAAGGCCAGCAGACGACACATACGTGACACATGGCCAGCAGACGACACATACGTGACACAAGGCCACCAGACGACATATACATAACACAAGACATGGACAGCAGACGACATACGTGCAATGACGAAGAGAAAGACGGATTTTGTAGTGTGGCCTGCTCTGTTGACCACACGGCAGCTGTAGTTAGCTGACACCTTGGCACGGCTTAGGAAAAGACGGGAGCCGCTGGGCAGCAGGTCCTCAACCACCTCGCCGTTAAGCATCTCCGCTATCGTTACCCCGTTCCTCAGCCACTGGAACAGGTAGAAGATAGTTCCGAGCAGGTCTTTCGGCTGTTAGCCAGGGAAGCAAGAAGATGTAAACAGGAGGATTTCTGCGTTTTGGTGTCACAATCAGACAGGCCAGCTTTGATCCTGGCGACCAGTCGCTGAATAGGCCACAGACAGAACTATCCATCAGATTGTATGGCTGTGGGCATCGACACGAAGAGGCTAAACAGCGAGACACAGCGATCAGGTAGTACAGAGTACTTCTGCATTCAATACGCCTTATTATGCTGCCTTTACATCGTATATATCACTCATCTGAGCGTGGGCTGTAACAAAATTGTTTATAGCAACAGTGTCCATTTTGTACTGTGTAAGCAAACGTCACGATCATCTTGTAGCTTATATATAGAGATCATAGATTAATTTCGTACACACTGTGGCCATATATTAATTATGCTCATCCGCTAGGTATCTTCCAAAGCTCTGTGTGTGTGTGTGTGAGGGGGGTGGGAGAGAGAGAGTGTGTCTTGCGTGATGCCTTTCCTAGCAACTGGCAGACCGCCTGCTGTTCGTCACATGACACTAAGATCTAAAAAAAGAAAAAATTGAAACAAACACGGAAATGGATTTGGATCGGGAGAGATTGGGAGGGAAGAAGGCGGAGAGACAGTGCTTTACATGTTTTTTTTTTCTTTTTGCTCTGAAGCAGTAGTCGTCGTGGTTTGGGGGTTTGGGGGTTTTTGTTATTGGGGCTGCCAATCAGTTGCCATGGAAACAATGCCTCTAGGCAGTAGCTATTCTGCTTTATACAGCAGTATCTCGATTAACGACGGCGATCCGTTCCAGGATGGCCGTGTTATTCAAATCTGATGTTAACGCACAATTTCCAGTAGGTTACTACAGAAAATCGTTTAATTTGTTTCGCACACTACTTAGGAGACCAGCATTGTGGGCGCAGGAAGTTAGAAAAAAAACGCGAACAGTAAGCCCGTAGCATCCAAAAATGCACGCAGCAAGCTCATCGCTCGCATCGTTAATCAAAGGGTGTTGTCTCCGTCGTTAAGCAAGTACACCGTTGGTTAGGGCGGTCGTTAAATGAGGTACCACTATATTTATATTATAACAGTGGGCCATTCAAATAACAATGTAGGTTTTCTACGTAGATCGCAAGCACCTTGGCGTACCTGATAGGTAAAAGTGCGCATATTATCATCAGGTGACAAGCAGCGAAAGTTGTGCGACTGTCCGGCCACCAGGCTGATGGTTAGCGGGTCCACCTCTACCTGCGGCAAAGGCATCACGTGCACACGCAGCGACTTTTGCTCAGTCTGGCCGTAGTCCTCGACCTCACAGACGAAGTCTCCTACACGCATGCACACACACATGAACACAGACGCAGTCACGCATATGCACACAGTATTGTAAAACAATGTTAAAGACGTATGGATATTCATATATGGAAATATGAAAGAAGTATAAACATATAATAATAGTAGAGAAGTGTGAAAGGACAACAAATGTATACATATGTCAAACCTGGGCAGTGTTATGTCAAATAGAAACGTGTGTGTGGGGGGTTGTCTACAACAGTAATCCACTACACTATGCACAATGGTGCAAGAGTACCGCAGCCCTCGTATCAACACTTGAAATTCATCATCATGACCAGCACCACAGCATCGTCAGCTGTCCCTGTCATGGTTCTGATAACCATAACAACATAACCTACCTTTGTCGTAGGTTGTCACGCCGTCGATGTTAAAAACAGACACTTGCTTTCGGTTGATGTCGTCAAAGATGCGTATCTCCCAGGCATTGCGATTGGTCAGCGAGGCGTTGAACAAGTGTCCGTCTTTGTACCAGCGGAAGTGCAGGGCCGGCGAGCCGCGTGCTGTACAGACCAGGGTCAGCGTGCGGCCCTCCAGTGCAGGCACCCGCTCGTGGTTCTCAATGGTCAGCAGCTTCATTTCTGGCCACACGTACAGAACACGGGGGTCAGCTTCACGTGCAGAGACCGAATTCCCAATCGAATGTGCCCAAGCGTGGGCTTACATGCGTGCAAACTGGTGAATTTCGCGAATCAGAGTCCTGAAATCTCCAGAGTGTGTGCAGGACTGGCAACATTCCTGAATCTGTGGAAGTGGGCAAATGATCCGAATGTGTGTTTGGGGATGGTTAAGTTTCCTGAATTTATTACTGTTCAAATTTCTTGCCTGTGTGCAAGTAGCCACATCTAAGGTTGCGTTTGTTGAATGTGCATCGGTTATCTCTCTGACTGTGTATGTAGTAATTTATTTGATAAAGAACAAATGAGGACCGAGCGCTTAAATTATCGAAAGATAACTCCAACAAAGGTACTGGCAGCGCTCACACATAGCCGTATGCAGACGCTATTCTTCACACAGATCGGTCCTCATTTGGTTTTTATTAATTATAATTTGCACCTTGAGGATTTCATGTATTTGTCCTATGTTGTGTTCGTCTTTGAATCCTAGTTATCAGTACACGCTTAGTGAGCGGGCTGACTTCATTAACACGGATTCTCTGTATGCACACTTTGTGCACCGGGGGTTAGCTGTGTGAAGAATAGCGCCGTTATAAAGAAAGGGATGGCAGATCTTTTTTGAGGATCTGCCAAGTTCCTTTCTGTCGGCCCTCTCTTTGCTACGTGTTGGGTACGGTAAGCTCCCTTGGGCACACACGTCTGCATACGGCTATGTTTGAGCGCTGCCAGTACCTTTGTTGGAGTTATCTTTCGGTAATTTATTTGGTAATGTGTATATAGAAATTCCCCCAACCAACCGCACATGCACACGCAGGAACACACCATTGCACGTGGTACTGGCTCTAGCTATACAGGGAGAGAAAGAGAGAGAGAGAGAGAGAGAGAGCCTGCGAGACACAGAAAACAAAGAACTCGGTAGTACAGTTGTACACTGTGTATTCAGCACCTGGATGTACGTCGATAGTGCTGTTGGCGCCGGAGCCCGTGATGTTGTACACAAGGTCATCCATCACCATGGTTACCTGCTGCACCTCATTCTTGTCCACGTAAAAGTGAAACTGCAGTCCGTCCGACTCGCCCGTGGAGCTGGAGACAGGACGGATGTAACACCTCAGTACAGCTGTGAAATATTACCAGGAAACTGTGTTGTGGGCCTCAGCTTTTTCTCTAACAGGCCGGCGAAAAGTTCGAGAAGGGCCTACCTACCACAGGGAACCATCTGAACATATATATTGGTACGAATGCAGAATAATACAGCGTTTGTAATGTTAGTGTTGACGTACACTCAGTCCTTCTGGGCTAATTTAGTGTCCTGACAGAAATGCATATGCCGTTTTCATATTGGCGTTATCTTATCGCTAGAGCGCCTCAGGATCGAAGTGGCCTGTATTTATTTTCAGATACAAGAATTATCTGTGAAAGGATTTTAATGACGAATATGCATTAACCCAGGCACAGCAAAGTACGTGTTGCAAATTGTGTAAATTGCCGTGCATGTATGCACACGCTGACGTGTGTCGGTTGGGGTGTAAGAATACATCCACGTGCTGATATCCGCACACTGGCTGTCTTGAGTGGTCAAAGTCACTGGTGATAGCCGTAGCAACAGAACATAAAGTCAGTGACGAGTTTGAAGAAACTCGGGGAAGGGAGTGGAGAGTTTTTCAGCGAGTATGATGCGGACGGACGGGGAGTTATAGGTGCTTCCACTCTCAACACAAATGTGAGGTCCGTGTGGAAGTTGGGTACATGTACACCCTTTCTGCACAAACGTGAGTTCACGGAAAATGGTCCGCTCGTTGACACACCGCCCACAGTCTTTAGGCCAACTCTCAGCGTGACATTCCTGGCACCTTAGCTAGTATTGCCGGTATGCGCAAACACCATGCAAGCGTTTCTCTAGCCGTTCGTCAAGACTGCGTAAAGCTCGCCGCGAACAGACCGGGGTTGCCAGCCTTTCCAGGTTTCTAGCCAGTCACAAAAGTCCGGCGGAGTCTTTGGACAGGCCAGGTGCTAGTGGAAGGCAACAAGATGGGGGCTTGTGGGTAATTAAATTTCCTGGCTTTATTGCAACGTTTGAGAACAGCGTATGAAAATGCCCCCAAACTGCATTTCAACAGTTTGCAGAAGTGGGGCATTGTCACCTGTATGGTACTTTTGACACAACTTACTTGAACCCATCCACAATTAGTCGCTTGACTGTTTCCACTCCAGATGACCACAGAAACGTCAGTATCTGGTAAAAAAATCATCACCATCATCATCATCATCGTCATCGTCGTCGTCGTCCGTCCGTTCGTCGTCCGTCCGTCCGTCCGTCCGTCCGTCCGTCCGTCCGTCCGTCTGTCTGTCCATCCATCCATCTTTGTCGTCGTATTCAGATCAGAATAGAAACAGTGCACAATGAACTAGTCTATAACAGGCCGTGCACACAGAACAAGTCTATAACTGCCTGCTATTGTATTTCAACACCAAAACTGCGGAGGCTCCAAGGGACAGGTTGTTAGACGCAGCTGTAGCCCCTATGCCTTGTTTTCCTGTGCGCGGGCACAAACACCGTCTAGACAGTAACTTTGGGCACTGACATTGAAGATGCGGGTCTGAGATGGCAGTGTACCACAAGAGATCAGTGCAGTAAGGCCAAGGGCGCTTTGTGAGAATGTGTTTCTGTTTCCTAATATTTCAGTCAGACACCCTCCTCCCCAACCCCATCCACACATCCAGGTATCCCACAAACACGCAGGCACACATAAGAAACGAGGAGGAGGTGGGGTCTAAATCTCCCTAAAAACGCAGGCATGGGGCTTGACTGCAAAGCAAACACAAAACAACAGAACGAAGAAACACGTTATCCACAGTTCATCACTAGAATCTGTCTGAAGCTGAAACTCGTTGGACGAAAAACATTTCTAATCTCAGAACTGAGTGGGCAGAGGTCCAGAGAAAATTCTTCCTTCGCCTTCAGCTGATTCCGTACACGGCGACTCCTCCCTGACATACGCGCGTGCATGCAGGTCGGAATACGTACCCTCAAGATGCGGCATGCACGTCAATGTGTGCACGTCAATGTGTGCACGTGCGCGCGTCTCCCTCTCTTTCTATCTCTTTGTTTACCGATGCTTACTCCCAAACGTGAGAGAGCAAAAGACAGAAGTTGAAAGCCTTACACTCGTAACTTTAGTGTACTTGACTGAAGAGGTTTGCGCCCCAGTGGGCAGGCTGGGGAAAGGAAACTGATAACATACAAATAATAACATACAAATCTAGCAGTGGGGGAAGCTGCTCATAATGAGTTTGAAGCACTTGACACTCCGAGCCTGTCTTGTCACCGCCTTCACGAACACGCTGCACGACTTTCGATTCCGGAGCTGTTGTTGTCAACAGCAACCGGACACTGACAACCTATTTCTTAAAACTGCATCTGCGATCGTGTAGGAGCCTGGATAAGCTGGGAGAGCTGCGGCAGATGGAGGTTGCTGGTTCGAATTCTGGTGTGGCCAAGGATTATTTCCTGGAGTTAAACATTGTGCAAGCTCCATTTGGCCATCTCCCCGAACATTAAACTGCACTGGCCATCTTACTGCAGCCACCAGTCTGGTGGTTCTTTCAATACATAGTTTAGTAATAGCCCTCTAAATAACCACCACCACCACGATCGTGTACACAGCCTCGGTGGTCATGTGGTTAAGGCTTCCGTTTCCGAGGCGGGAGGTCGGTGGTTTGCTTCCCGGCCAAGTCATACGACTTAATCTATTAGCTGCCCTGCCAGTATAATGTGACCGGGTGGCGCGTGTTGCGACAGCATGGCAGCACGTAAACTTTGTCTGATATGCACTTAGTCTACGGTGGGACGTTAAGCCACAAACACCCACCCACCCACCCACGATAATCGTGTACAGACAGTCTATATCTATATTGTCACCCACACCGACCGATAGTGTCCACAACGAAGTTTTTAAAAAGTTTTTTTTTGCCATTTTTAAAAATTATGAACAAATATATTTTACAAAACATTACAAATCTCCAAGAATTCACTCAATAGCAAATGCTTCCTTGTTAAAAAAAATTAGTAATCTTTCCCTATCAACTTAAACTATTAAATTCGCTGAAACTTGTGACCCTATTTCCAAGATCTGTATTACAATTATTTATCAATACATCCACACACAACATACCATGGCATAATATTACACATCCACACTACATGACATTTTACGCATCCAGACACGGCATGCCATAATTTTACGCATGCACGAGCGACATGGAGTGCCATAATTTTACTATAGAAACTATGGACACATCCACACATGGCATGCCATAATTTTCAGGTCACTTGGTTTGCCAATAGAATTTTGTAAAACTTGTACCGATTGGTTTCTACCTGAACTCTCCTGCCCTGCATATCTGCAGCTCGGAAGTCTAAAAGGGAATAAATGACAAAAACCCAGCTGATCACAAACCACAATCACACTGCTTAAGAACCCATCCTGATGATGTGGTGCACTAAGCTAGAATAGATGCCACGAGACCAGCATCACAACGCCAGGATCCCTACATGCATAGTTGCCACAGCTCAACGCCTTGCTGACTTTGTTCAGACAAAGGACGAGCATGTTTCGGGTGACAATGCAGAGAGAGAATCCACATCATTTCTCCAAGCCAATACAGAATTCATTGCGAGTGTGCTGCATGGGGTAACTCCGCCATTCAATATCTGTGTATATTTTTTATGAATTGTAAAGTGAACAATTTTCATATCGACAACCTGCATATTATAATTTTTAAAACAATAGATGGAAGTAACAATCATCTCTAAATATTCACAATCTTTACTAATATGGGGAAAAATATTCCTAAACTACCACTTGCGCCTTCTTGGGTGTGAAGAACATGATACCCTGTACAACAGAAGCTATCAAAATTAAAGTTTTAGTAAGGGTAGGGACCAATTAGTAGGGGAAAAAACCTACAAAAAACATTTTTGTAGGTTTTTTCCTGGTTGGGGGTGGTGGTGGAGGGGCAGTGTTAAAAAGTGTTTTTCCCTTTAAAGTGTTATACATAAACAGTGTAGGCAATGACCAAATAAAAACTATAATTTCACGCCTTGTATGTAGGTAATTGCGCATGTGTGAGGATGGGTGTCAAGAAATATGAAAATAATTTTAAAAAACAGTTTATCCTATTTACTCACGTGCTTTTGCGTGGTGTCGGTGTCCCATTGGTGTGCTGGCTGCTGGACTAACACACTGACAGATACTCTGTACAGCTCTGAAACAGTCACCATAAGCTAACACATTCCACAGACAGTCTTAGGAATTGGTCACCATAGACTAACAAACTAAAGCAGACAATAATATTGATAACCTTGACTGACAACGTGTGGAGATATAATGTTCCCTCCAGTATAAAACTCTTTAAAATCAATAAAATCAGGCCTTATAGAGGTGATTGTCATACTATACTCACATACTGTCCCTCAACATCGGTCACGACGAAAATCAGATTAATAAAGATATATATCGCTTGCTCAGTTTCATTATACCTGTCAGAGTATTGTAAAACCACATCAACCAAAAGTTTGCATATATTCTTTAAGTCCAGCTTTGCAGAATTCTTTTGAAAAAAAATTCCACTTGGACTTGGAACATGTTTAGCTTCTGGGAAAAAGTCTAGTAGTCTCAAAATTTAAAAAAAATCTCTGAGATGCGCCAATAAGTGCACATGCACTTGCCCCAAGTTTTCCACTAATGGGAGCGTTCCTGCGACCAGCCACAGAAAACAAACTCCACATTCTCTCGCTCAAATTGTCCAAAGAAGTCTTTTTTTGGTTGTTTTTTCGTTGCTCTTGTTTCATTTGTTTCCTCTCGCTCAAATTGTCCAGTTAAGTCTTTTTTGTTTTTTCGTTGCTCTTGTTTCATTTGTTTCCTCTCTCTTTCTCAAATATATCGAATCTAGGTATTCAGTTCACCTTTCCCCGAGACCTTTCGCCAACGCAACGGCTTCTTCATTTTTATCTCTCCGTTTTCACAACGTTCGCCCTTTACTCTCATCAAACTTTCCTTTTTTTCGCTAGCCTCATGCCTGCACACCTATCGCCCCTTCTCTGTTGACTGTAAATTGTGCGTGCATGAAACCAATGTTTGAAGGGGAACATCCTGCTGGTAGCCAAGAAAACATGTTCATTATCCGGACTTCAATGTTAGATATTAAATGCGCACTTTCAATTTTTCTGTCAATTATCCTCGTTTATTGCCTTTTTATTTCTAAGAACGACAGACTAGCGGAAGGTCGTAAAAATGGTTTTATAGTCGGTTGCAAGTTGGGCAAAAAAGTCGACTCTGAGAAAGTGTGTTTTACAGAAAACTTTCTCTCTTCCAAACAGGACACATGTAGTGTTAACACTTGACTAACCGTCTTCCAAACAGGACACATGTAGTG
>SMGT01014454.1:50698-66029 GCA_004794575.1 Lanistes nyassanus
GGGCAAATCGAGAGAGGTGGGTGGAGAGAGAGAGAGAGAGAGGAAAACATCTAAAAAGAAATCTACGGACTAGTTCAGTATGTCATCGCTGATTTATTTCAGACGTCGAGTGGTGCCGAGTCGAAACTTTTACGTCATTTATTATTTTCGCTTTTGTCTTCCTGTCCGACATGTCTGGGTCATGCACACTGTGCTCCGTTTAGCTCTGTGTCAGGTCTTGATTCTGACACTCTCTGAAGTGAAACATTTTCAGCATGTGCCACCGACGCTATTTTGTCAGTCTACTACAGTTAACTGCACTTTGTACAAGAGAGGATTTTACATCTTGAAGAAGACTACCTATTTTGTCAGCCTTCACCTTTGTTGTCGCAGTCGACCACAGACATGTTCGTGACGAGGGACACCTCTGTGTCTGTACACGTGCAGAAGGTACAGACACGTTTCGCTTTAGACAGTTACGTGGAGTGTGCAGTGACACGTAGTCTGCCATTTCCCTTGGGGCGCGGATGGCTCGATGGACACAGCATCGGACTGGCGTGTGGCGTCCTCAAGTCGCTGTTTGAGTTGATATTTTCTTACTGCAGCCACCAGTCTGGTTGATGTTCCAGTGCGTACATCAGGAATAGACCCCATTCCTCATAGTCCGAAATCATCGTAAGGTGGAAGCACTAGGTATCACTCTAAAGTGACCATCGTATCCCTTCATCATGTGGCTGACCTTAGGAATGTGGGAAGGCCGATGGATACAGCCTAGTTGAATGATTCTGTGTATGCATGCGATTCTCAGTGAGTAAATTTGCACGTATGCCTATGTGTTGGCATTTGTTCGCGAATATATCCTCCGCTCCTAACCTCTTGCACGAAACTTTTACCTTTCATAACTTTAAAAAAAATGTGTGACATTTATCATTAGAGTCCTTGAGGAATCCAAGTAGAATGACGACTTAAATGCGAGAAAGGACACTGCACAAGCAAAACGTCGTCTGTACAAGATCCAAGACGGGGACAGATGATAATTCTATTCTCCTATTTGCAGGTGTAATATAGAACTTCCTATAGATTCCGTCACTTAGCTTTATAACTGTGAATGTATGCTTACAAACTTCTCATAACTGTGAATGTATGCTTACAAACTTCTCATAACTGTGAATTTATGCTGACAAACTTCTCATAACTGTGAATGTATGCTTACAAACTTCTCATAACTGTGAATTTATGCTTACAAACACTGGACAGAAATTAACTAGAATCTTCAGCACGGGGGAAAAGGCCAAAGAGAGGATCAAAGGACAGGCTACAAACGTTCACTCACCGACACCGGCCGTTGTTGAAGCACATGTTGATGCCCTTGTCAGGGTCGCAGTAAGGACCATACTGACACTCCTTGCCGTAGTAACCCTTGAAGCAGGCACACTGGTAGCGCGAGAAGTCGGCGTTGGCTAGACAGTGGCCCAGGAATGAGCAGTTCATCACCGAACACGTGGCACTGCGCACCTGCTCCGTGCGGTTGATGATCTCGTAGGTGATGTTGAAGCCGTGCACGTCCTCCAGGTACTCCTCGACCCGCAGGTGGATGTTGGTGACGTCATGCAGGCGTAGTTCTAGCACCACGTTAGGTCTGTAGGCAACCACGTGACGAATGTCCTCCTCAAAGTTCATCTCGCCCAGCGTGTTGCGCCCGGAGTTCATATACTCGCTCTGGTAGAAGTCGTACTCCGTCAGGCGCAGCGCGCCGCGCAGGAAGTACTGCGTGAAGTACAGCACGATCTTCTTGTCGGCCGGAGCCTGGATCACCCAGTGGCACGACAGTGGGGTGGGGAAGGGGCCGGGAAAGTTGGGTGACTGCACCACGCCTTGCGGCTCCTGCAGCACTCCGCCGCACTCCGTGAACACGCTGCCGCCTGCTTCGCAGCCCGCACTGCTCAAGATGACAATGATCAGCGCCACTGTGACCTGCTGGACAGCACAACAACTGCAGCCACGGCTAACCATCCCGGCAGCCGCAAGGCACATCATTAATTAACACCAAACCGACCCTGTCTTGGCAACTGTCTTTCAGGCTGACTCCCCTTCAACCATGTTGTGAGGTTGCCTCCCCTGTTTTTTCGGAGCTTTCGGGCGAGGACATCATCAAAAATTGTTTTAAAAACTGACAGTCGATCCACATTTTGCGCCAATTTACAAGACAGCAGCTTTCTTTGTCCTCTGAAATTTCCCGAACATCGTAAACACCCAGTGTTCTGTAAGAAACGACACCTGCACGAGTAACTGTCAGGGAAAGACTCTGAGCTTTTAAGAAACTGAGCTCGACTCTGTGGTACCTTTCACAAGCAGGTAACAAGGACACCGAGGAACGCGGAGTGCCAGAACGTTGACCTCATTCTGCGATGAGCAGCCTTCATGCTGATCGTCTGGAACGGAATGTTAAGTAACGACATAAGTGGTTCCACAGACTACTAAAACTGCCGACTTTTTTCAAGACTCAAATGCAAAATAGCAGGGCAATGGCCTGCTGACACAACAGATTGCAAGAGATTTCATTTACCCACAAGAAATTTATAAAACAGTTGCAATACTCTATGAAGTAGGATTTTTGGTATAGCCACGCTACAGTTTATTACCAATTTGCTACAAGCACACTACTTTTTAAAATTAGAAATACGAGATTTCTATCTGACGAGTGTAAAAATACGCGCGTTTAAACGCATTAAGTACTATTTCTACTGCGTCTTTAAAATGATATATATTAACACCTCGCCCCAGTACCTGTGAGCAATTAAGACCACAGTCGCTAAACTTACAGCACTACCAAAGCACTGCTGCCAACGACCGTCAACGTGGCAGCCATGACACGATGGTTTGGCGTGCAGTGTAGGCTAGCCATTACAAGCGGGGCGCCTGTGTAAATTGCCACCTTGAGTTATTTCTGCAAAAATATGAACAGTGGGTAATTAGTATCTGAACTATATTACATGCAGAGAATAAAATGTATGGCAAACAATCTTCGACACAACTTCTAGAATTTTCCGGCCATTGTGTCTCAATGACACGAAAAGACCATAAAGGAGGGAGGCAGAGACAGAGGGATGGATGGAGAGAAAGAACAGCAGGAGAAGGTGATTATACCTAACAGTATGCAGACAGGGTTGTGTGCATTAGTGGTGGTGATGATGATGATGATGATGATGATGATGATGATGATGATGATGATGGTGGTGGTGGTGGTGGTGGTGGTGGTGGTGGTGGTGGTGGTGGTGGTAGAAGGCCATGAGATCAAGGTAAGTTTCTAAACAGCTAAAATATTTTTTGTCAGCGATTTTCAGAAAGTAGACTGAGATTGTACTAGTCTGCCTGATATGAAATCATCTACATGTATAAGACTTAAAAATCTCCATCCAGAACGGTTGGCTGCTAAGGCTCAAGTCCCCAACGGTCCTCCGTAAGTTCTCACAGATTCTAAAGTCCATGACCCACCCCCTCCCTAGGTAAATTACAGTAATGCATTTGCTTTAATTTTATTGAGGGTGCCTGATTGCTATGGCTTATCGTCTCCGTAGTCCAACACGATGACATTTCAGGATGGCGTTCGTAGAATGCTGGAGTAGGGGGTGGGGGATGAAGGAATGGGGAACTTAGGGAAACAGCGACCGAGGGTCGACTTGTATAATGGTGATGCTGGAGAGGTGGATGGGACCCCCAGAAAATTGGGGGAACAGGGACTGCTTCAGTTAGTCAGTCAGTCGGTCATTCAGTCAGGGGCGATTGGCAACAGGGAGGAACTAGATTCCAGACACGAACGTCATGTCGCTGGCCTGCTCTTGTTCTAGATGTACTGCACGAAGCCAATATGTCGACTGGGGTAAAAGTCGTGTCAAGGGTTTCTCTGCACTTTGGAGCTCTTGTCAACGTTTCTGTGACCCGTGATCGGCAGTATATGGACTATATAACTTATTACGTTTCTGTGGACCTGTCAAACTATGTGAGTTTTATAACTCTTAATGCTGTGTATTATTGTGTATAGTTCCTGTCATATGTTTGTGTGCAATGGAAATGTATTTTCCGAGTGAAGAACTTGCACTGTATGAGTTTTTTCAAACGCTTATTGTGACTGTCAGGGCTATTAACGCGACAGCAGCACATCACAAACACAGAGTGGTACACTGAGTGGTACACTGAGCGGTACACTGAGTGGGACACTGAGCGGTATTAGAAGCTGACGGAAGAACAGTTGTACCTCTTCTTCTCTTCTCTTAAAGGACCTCTAATGTCTATTGCCTTTTCATATTTGTGTTTATAGATATGTACTAGTTTTCTCTTTTACTGAAACATTTGTGTGTTGTCGTTGCATTGTATTTCGCTTCTTAAATAGTATAAGCTTTATAAAATGAAAAAGCCACACTAATTTTGAATACATAAAACGTCATGCCAAATTTCCCATAGATGGCAAACCCGATTCGCTGCAAACTAAATTTACCTAGCTCAGGGTCTCACGATTGGTTTTGTATTTTGGGCGCAGAAACAATTTGTGGGAAGATGACTCAGTGTCAGACATGCCATTTATGGGTCACGAAATATGTGCAGTTAGTCCGCGATCCAGTTGCTTTTGTGAAATTTGCAGAAGATAGAGGCTGTGTTTTTGGAATAGTGCGTGAAGAGGATTAATTAAAAGTTTCACAATCAAGGTTTTTTTCTCTCTCCCTACATGCGCGTGCATGTGCGTTCTTCTCTCTGTGTGTGTGTGTTTGTGTGTGTGTGTGTGTGTAATTTGACAATGACGTTATTACAGGGTTTTCGTGGCGACGTTTATTTTGTGGAGCAAACAGAGCACACAAAGCCAGATGTGAATAAAGAGCCTCACAGCTGGTCAGATATTCAAATGCCTGAGGTACGATATTGAAGACAGGGTGGTGAAATCGTACCATTTGGATGTTTTTCATTTTTTCTAATTCCCTTTGGTCCCCTTAAGATTCAAACCTGTCCATTGAGAATATTAACATTTCGAGCATTTACTGCTGTTTGCCGCTTAGAACTTGATTTATCATTTAATAATACTCAGATTATAGTTTTGTTTTTAAGGGGCACGATTTCCAAGCCTTTACCCTACACAGTTCAGGTAAGTAAAGAGTATAGTGAATGTAAAAAAAGAACTTAAAATTTATGTCGGTTGTTGGAGCCTGCACCAACAGATTATTTCAGTTGGAGAACAGAAGTACTAGAAGGTGTTAGTAGACAGGGTGAACAGGCATTATAACACCTCCTACGACAGAAAACGCCGATACATACGCTCAGAGGAAGACCAGTCCAGGGGTCCTTTTTCTCATGAGAAGAGTTCGTGTGATGAACCTCCGTAGTGTAGTCGGTTTTTAATTACTGTTACGTTGTAGAAGGTTCCCACAACGCTATTTGTTTCGTTTACTGTATGTTCGCATAGTGTTGTAACTTTTCATTCAAGAAAGTTGACAAAGTTAGTGACGCAGAGATAGTACGTAGAGATAGGAGTAAAAGATGTAATTTTTATGATCAAAACGGTTAAGATTCGGTCTTTTCCATCCAATGGGAAGACAGAAAGTTGGGTTGACATGGGAATGAAAAGATCTCGGGGGAGGTTTAACGCTTTTCTAGGAGTCTAGTGGGAGGCGGCGAGAAGAACAGACGTATTACTGGTTTTGTGAAGCTGTAACGGTCAACATTTGCTATAGGTTCCTCGCTGTAGGCTAGCCCCGTATAGCAATTTATCAAACTATTTGTGATATAAATGTATCTGCTTGTTGCTCGTCGTGGGAAGTTATTGTGCGCTTCCACGGCGAGATATTTTGTCAACTTTCTCGTGTTATGAAAGAGACAAGAACGCTGTTAGGCCATCGATGTGTAGAGAACCTAACAGTGTAAGCAATCAGTGATATTTCTCCATGTTCCTGCAACTCGACGCTGTTAGTCTAGTAGTAGACTACGAGTGAGCAGTCAAGGAAGACATTTTCCACTAGTTGTGATTGGACGTTCCTCTAGATCAAGGATCAACGAGGAGCGACGTGTGTAACTTGTGACGGTTGTTCAAGGACACTCCAAGGGTACCGAACCCGAACTCTTTACTACGCTGTTTATCGTTCCTGGAATCCATACGAGAACCAGGTCGAACTGCTGCGAATCTCTGTCGAAGGCGTCGCTGGGTCTTCAGTGCATCTTTGACTCTGTAATCCGTCTTTCCTGGGTCTACGCCCTGTAGACCGGACTTTGTGTTACTGCGATCCGAGTCTACTGTCAGATACTGTCTTCTTCCGTACGGACTACGACTGCGAACCACTATTGAGTGTGAACATACATTGTGTTGATTATTCTGTTCCTGATTGGATTATAATCCACCGCAAGTAGTTTTTACGGATTGTATTAGTTTAATTGTACTCTGGTTATTTCACTTCCTGTTCTGAGATTTGTGACATACCTCTCGTTACTATTCCTACACACACGCACACACACTCACACGCACTTTTGCATCTTTGTCCATCCACCTCTTTCCTTCCTCTGCTATTTTTTTATGTTCGTAGTTCAGTAAATGTGTAGAATTATCTGGTCGTGTCACTTTTGATTGAAAAGGGGGGTTAGCTGTAGGGGACTACATTACTTATCTCTTCCCTAAACTCCAGCTCACCCGATAAAACGCTACAATTACTCATATCTTATGACTATTTATTTCTTGCAAAGTGTAGGATATACCTGAGGGCACACAATAACATCCATATTTTACCACCGCCTAGCGATTAATTTTAACCTAGCAATATTATCTGTATAGCTTAACACGTAGATTTAAAACTGTCACAGTGAATCCAATTCACGAACAGGCCAGGTGCACTGCATTGAACAAACCGAAAGGTTTAGGTAATATACGTTAGTCCTAACAAGTCGATTATATTTCCCTAGACCTCTGTGCAGGTGAAACAGCGATGCCTGCTGATTCTGACAAGCTAGGCAACCATGCATGATGACCGCACTAGACTGGCTATGCTAAATTATTTCACAGTGTTCTCATCACGGTTATCGAGCGAAGTGGCCGCACAAATCGTTCATAGATTACATACCAGACATTCATATCGACTATGGTATACTACATTTAAAACACGCAGTCATATTTCTGAAAATAATGTCTATCTGTAGACTCAAAAACAAAGCAGCTTTTATGTTAGTGTCCAGCGACAGCATGGCATTAATTATCTAACGTCATAAAGACAGGCCAACCGAGCTGATTATTCTAAGAGGATCAGCTTTGTCTGTGACATGGTATCTTTTATGGATTCCGTCCTCTCAGAATAACTTCACTTGTAGTAGCAGACGACACTCCGAGCATATACAATCACTGCCAGCGAGCCTGGCGATAGCTTACTGTAATTAACATAATGTGTTAGTTATCATCAGAAGCAAAGGTCAAAATGTTACTCTGGCGCCAGAGATACACATATTCATAGACAAGAAAAAGTTCAAAGTTAAAGTTTTTTTTAAAACGAAAATGGCATCCTTTTATATTTCGGCTATTTCAAACACCGCGGCAAGGCTGCAGTATTTCGGTTATTTCAAATTTCTGGCCGATTTTGTGATATTTCGATTATTTCAAAAGTCAGGACAATGCTGCAGTGTTTTGTCGCTGGACTTTGTTAAAGCCAGCGGAGAAGCAAGACTCAAGGAAATTTTAGCCACCCCACAGGTACTTCACGACAGAACTTTCGGGTGCAGTGATTCGCGTGCATACTGCATGCACTTTAACAGAGACACAAACAATTGATGTACATGAGCCCTAAAAGGCATTAAGTAATGGCGTATGATTGCTGTGTGCTTGTTCTGGGACAGCGTTCTAACTGGTGCATTCATTTGTGTTTTTCAAGCAATTATCTCATTGGTGGTTTGTTGCCCTTATCATAACAGCGGTGTCGTGTTTCGTCTCCCTCATTCAGTACATTTCTAATTGCCCCTGAAAACAGACTGACGTGGGTCGCATTTGACTTCAGAAAAAGTTCATTGCAACCGAGCTTCTGTGTCTAAAAACGAACAGAGATTTAAATGCGCGACACGTCACCTAAAGGGTGGAGTCTCTCGCATATAACCGTGATCAATACTACAGAAGACAATACGATTTGTCAACAATGTGGAACAAATACATTCTAAAAACAGCGAAGTAAATGCCAGAACTCCAGGTTTGATCAGCATGAATGTTTATTCTTAGAAGGTGATGCAATCATGTTTTCCACAACGTTATTTTCTTCCAAACATCCTCAAGCGCCTCGGCAGCTGTATGCCTTACGAGGCGAACTTCCGCTCCAATGGCTTCCTTTTAGTACACTCCAACACCCAGACGTTTCAAACCTCAAGACGTTTTTTTGCGAAGTCAAACGTGACCACGTGTTTAGCAGAACCCTGCAGAGGAGCTGATCCGAAAACTAGAGGGAGAGATGACGAAGGGATGAGGGCTAGAGGGAGGCACTCGGTGTTAGGTGGGAACTGCACGCGCCTGATCGATGACTGACTTGCAGCCGAATTGATGAACTGTAGGCCACAAGGGAAGTAAGAAGTTCTTATCTGTCGGGGACTTTCATATGTAACCCATAACCGGGTCAATATTTGTACATCGACGTTTGCTGGCATCAGCTTACTTGAAAAGTACATTTTAAGACCAAACCAAAGTATGTCTTTCAGATCCTATGGTGACGTCGCTCCGATACGAAACATTCAGATTCGGTAAACGTTTAGGACGAACGGGTTCGCAAAAGAACGTTCGCATTCTACGGGGAACGACAATTCCGCGATGAAAAAGCCCACTCGTGAAGATGTCGGTAAGGATCATGTAAAGATAGACAAATCAACCAAGAAGGTACTAAAATAAATAATTTTCTACTTTCTGTATAGCGTTTTCCACAAACTTGTTTAATGAAAATTATGGTTGTCATCATATTATTCAAAGTGATGTCCGAATAGTGTCAAAAACACCATGTGCCTTTCTCCTCTTAATAGCCAAGCTCTTTAACTTGAGAGTTATAAATCCCACGCCATTTCGATGAACATTTTGAAGGGTTCGCTTAGCTTCAAAACTCCCTTATGGTCACTCGAACTCCATATAGGAAAAGAACTTTGCCCAGTAATAACAGTGACAACTCGGTAGTGGCTATTCAGAACTCTAGACATCCGACTAGGACAAAAGCAGAGATTTTAATACTGGGAACAGCAGCATGTTGCTTGATAGCTTGTGTGCTTTTCTGCAAGAGATGGTAAAACGTTTTTGATACATGTTCCCACATGCAGTAACATTCGACTTTAGGAGAACTGTCAACTCATGAAATCTTAACATTAATTTGCTGTGGCCAGAAAATTCTAATGTTCCTCTTTCTTTTTCTTTAAACCTTCACATCTTGTTCAAATATCCACAAATTTATTGCAAAATCAATTTTTTAAAATGTAGGCTGTTACACAATATTGATGTGCATGTATACATTACAAAGTGAATTATGCTTGTATACGCCTTGTACAAGTGTAATAATCCACACAACTGACGTAAACAAGTTTTTCATGCGAAAAGCTTGTCATTTAGTATTAACAGAAAGTTATGTGATCATTGTCTCGTATTATTTCTCTCCCTCTCTTCGCCCCTCCCCACCTTTTTTATATCGGAATTATATTTTCCTTGCTCTTTCAGAAGACGGTTACTGAATACTGTATGTTTTGTTTGTTAAGGTGGAAACGTTTTCGTGGCACCAGAATTGTGGATCATTTAAAAGCAAAGAACCAGGATCTGCCAAAAAAAAATCCCTTGTCATAACTGCCCACCAAATGTGTGACGCAGAAGACATTACAATTAATGTTATCCGTTTAGTTTAACGAAGTATATCGTAGGCTGGAACGAAAACACAAGTTTTAAATGCTCTCTCTCTCGACATTCTAAACTATAAAGAGCAGTATACAGAGAGACAACATGTGCATTCCCATTATATGTTAACACTCTAACAAAAACTAACATGCATAAACCCAAGCGTACAAACAGGTACTAAGTCCCAGGGTTGGCTTGCATGAGCGTTCTTATATCCTCTTCATTCGTAAAGATGCACGTAAAATACACAGGCCGAACTAGTCTAATCGCAGGTGTGCAGACAGTGTTTCCCAACACTCACGGTTGGCTGAGCAAAAAAATAAAAAAATAAAAAAATAAATAAATAAAAAACCGTTGCAAACTGATTTGGTACGTTGGTTTCTGTAGCTATCGCCAGCTGGAGCTGGAGCAGTGAGCGTCGCTCATGCGTGACCTAGTGCCTGCATGTGATATAACAATTATAATGTTACTGCTTTTACTGAGTTCTTTGCCGCACGACCGGAAGGCATCCTTTTCTTTGTTCTCTTTTTCTTTCGTATGACCGACTCTCGCGGCGGACATTTTTAAGACTGCAGGCAAAAAATAGCAAGCACATTGGAGCCTCTCAATTACCTTGAAAACCCCACGAGTAATTCGGTCTTATCTGCACTAAGGAAATGACGCCCCCCAACCCCCCAACCCCCCAACCCCTCTCCAACCTCCACGTCCATCTTTTACAGTCGCTTTACTCGCTGGTGCGACAAAAGTTATACTGCTGGCGTTGCATTGATGTTGCCAGGTCACGCATAAAGTATTCAGTCCTCTGCTAAGCAGGCGAAGACTGCTTCGAAACCTATATATTCAAACAGGCCCTGTCATGATACACACGTGTTTCGATTGTGTACGGGTTTCTTGTTGTTTCTTGGTTTCAATTCAACCAGCAAGTAGTTTGTCTCTCTTGTCAGGAGGGTGTTGATGTTTGGGGCCACGCATGGGAGGCTAGACAGACTGGCTCGGGACAGAAACGCCTGGAGGACTTTCGTTGGCAGGAAGGGATATAAGGTGATGATGATGATGATGATGATGATGATGATGATGATGATGACGATTATATGTTTATATGATTATATGTTTGCTTTTTCACGCCTCTCAGCGATCGACTATAAACCAGATGTATATACAGATCTATATACCAGATCTACATACACTGGGCTAAACAGCAATGAATTAGGTCTCCTGCAACGAACAATGAACAAAAATTCCTGCATACCGCTTTCAGACGGAGCGCTTCACTGGCGTGTTGGCATCACTGTTGGCGCTAAGGACGCGTGGCAGACAGGCGATGAGCTCCTGTGGAAACAGACAGGTAAACTTCAGCACGGCAAGTGTCAGGCAGCCAGCAGTCGCACCACGGCCAGGGAAGAACGCTGTGCGTGCCGCACACTGCGGTGTTTTCGCTGGAACGGTGGAAATTCTCACAACCCGAGAACAGAACAGCCAGGAGTCAAAGGCGCACGTGTGGAAGAGTGCCGCCCCTTTTGCTGCGCAATAACAGCCACAGCTGCACTGCAACGCCACCTGCCACGTCTGCCACCGCCAGCCTGCGGCGCTGTGTCAGGGGGTATCGCCTATCGGTACCGCTACACTGGTGTTTTGAGAACATCTGTACTCCAAAAACTATGCTACATGCTGTCAGAGACACCCAAGCATCTGGCGGGGATTTCACCGAGGTGGCTGTAAACGTTTTTTTTTAAACAGTACAACTGTAAATGGTGTCACTTTCGTCCCTGCAGCTGTAAACAATGTCAAGTACTGAGTACCACGGAAAATTAGAAATCATCTACATATATTTTGCTGAGAGTTACAGTTTTGAGAACTACGCGGCAAGCGGTGTGTATGGGGGTGGGGGTTGCTTCGTCCCGCTGCAAACGAGGTGCATATCAGGACGGTGTTGCTTAGACAAAGTTTACGTGCCGCCACACGTGGGACTGATGTCGCAACACGGGCCTCAGTCCCACCCAGTCACATTATACTGACACCGGGCCAACCAGTCCTATTACTGTTCCCTGTAGTGCCAGACGTCTGGCAGGGCAGCTACTAGATTGCCAATTTTTAAGTCTTAGGTATGACTCGGCCGGGATGCGAACCACCGACCTCCCGCCTCGGAAGCTTGACCTCCGAGGCGGTAAGTATGGGCAGGTGGCTGTTCTACGCCGATAAGCTGTAATGTTGCCATGTGTACTGCGCTACCATGGAGAAACCTGGAGTGAGGTGCACGATGGGCTGCTGAAGCCGAGGGATGACTCGTATGAGCATTCGCATCTGTTCTTCTGGACATGAGTGGTCATAAGGCCAATACGCCCTGTGTATTTTATGTACACCTTTATGTATGAACAGGAGATACGAACGCTTATGTAGCCCAGCCCTGAGGTGGCTTGAATGAGCGTTCGCAGCGGCTCTTCCGATCATAAGTGTGGGCGTAAGGCCCGTTCGCCCTGTGTTTTTTTACATGCAGCTTTACGTACGAACAGGTGATAAGAAAGCTCATGCAAGCCAGCACTGGTTCGATGCTAAGACGTCCTTGGCAGCTAAGGCAAGCATTTCGGTGACGCAGTTTGCTCGAACTGCTCGCCTTGTGGAGCGCACATCTACAAGGGCTTAGTGACGTGACGTGCAGCTGGCCCCTAACAGCTTCCTTGAGGGCTGGGTGGGTTGGTTCAGCCAGCTCCCAGTGACCACTAAAGGGCCTTGACTCGTTGTCTCAACCAGCTCTGTCAGCCATCAGCTTCTGTTGTGCTGTTGACATGGTTCCTTAGCTTAGACCTTGAAAGCTGAACGAATTCAGATTTTCACTCCAACAGGAAGTACTTGAAACGCTCAACATAACCGTGTGCAGACGCATGCGACCAAGGGAGCTTACCGTACCCAAACACGTAGCAAAGAGAGGATCGAAAGAATTGTTACATTGCTGTTGAAAATGTAGTTATCCTGTTAGAGCTCCTTGCTTTCGGGAGCACGAGAGAGAGCGTGAAAACTGGCTGGGATTGATGGTGAAATTTACTAGGTGCTGTGTGAGGGCTGGGTGGTGTAGTGAAAAAGGTTGGGTGGTGTAGTGAATAAAGCTCGGTGGTGCAGTGAATTACGTTGGGTGGGGCAGCGAAAAAGTTTGGGTGGCGCAGTCAATTAGGCTGGATGTTGTAATGAATAAGGTTGGGTGGTGCAGTGAACAAGACTGGGTGGAAGGATTCAGGAGGAAATAAACCTGTGTTCCCAGAAAAAAACCCAGCCAGCCCTGTAAGCAGGTGCCACATGAAAGGAAATTAAATGAGATCTAAACCCACACCACTCTATATCCACGAGAACTCTTTTTCCTTTTCATTCCAGCAAAGCCCTTTGCCTTGAGCCTGAAGCACATGAGCCTGTTTACCTGCTAAGAGGGGGTGTGTATGTCCTGTAAGGTTCTGTAAGACAATTCACTTCCGCTCCTCTATTACTTACCATCAGACGCTTTGTACATGCTTGAGAGAAGCAGATACTTTTCTATGATGCTAACCACTAAGCCTGGGCGGTGTGGGGTGGGGTGGGGGTGGGGACTAAGGCAATGCCAGTCGCCTGCGCCTGTTAGTATTCGTATAGTACGTGCTGCCTCATGGCCCTAATCCAAGCAGCTCAACCAGCTCGTGAACAGGTGTACGTATCACTAACTGAGTTTTAGAGACACCATGCAAACAAGGATTCAGCACCACCTCCTGGAAGATACACCTGAAGGTCCGGTGTGCACGACCTCTCTGATAAATGACGCGTGTTCTCAGCAAAGCTGCATGCTACTGATGAACACGGATGGATGGATCTGCCCCGTGTTTCCTTATTGCCCCCGACCACTTACAGGAGCTCCTGGAATGAGCTGCAGTAAAGATAAGGCAATGCACTGTTTACTCCGCCCACTGGCCCCTTCCGTGCCAGCGTCTTTGTGTCAGCTGACAGACGTAACCTGCTGACGTGCTTGTGTCAGCTGACAGACGTAAACTGCTGACGTGCTTGTGTCAGCTGACAGACATAACCTGCTGACGTGCTTGTGTCAGCTGACAGACGTAACCTGCTGAAGTGCTTGTGTCAGCTGACAGACGTAAACTGCTGACGCGCTTGTGTCAGGAGCCAGACGTAAACTGCTGAAGTGCTTGTGTCAGCTGACAGACGTAAACCGCTGACGTGCTTGTGTCAGCTGACAGACGTAACCTGCTGAAGTGCTTGTGTCAGCTGACAGACATAACCTGCTGACGTGCTTGTGTCAGCTGACAGACGTAACCTGCTGAAGTGCTTGTGTCAGCTGACAGACGTAAACTGCTGACGCGCTTGTGTCAGGAGCCAGACGTAAACTGCTGACGTGCTTGTGTCAGCTGACAGACATAACCTGCTGACGTGCTTGTGTCAGCTGACAGACGTAACCTGCTGAAGTGCTTGTGTCAGCTGACAGACGTAAACTGCTGACGCGCTTGTGTCAGGAGCCAGACGTAAACTGCTGAAGTGCTTGTGTCAGCTGACAGACGTAACCTGCTGAAGTGCTTGTGTCAGCTGACAGACGTTAACTGCTGACGCGCTTGTGTCAGGAGCCAGACGTAAACTGCTGAAGTGCTTGTGTCAGCTGACAGACGTAAACCGCTGACGTGCTTGTGTCAGCTGACAGACTAAACTGCTGACGCGCTTGTGTCAGGAGCCAGACGTAAACTGCTGAAGTGCTTGTGTCAGCTGACAGACGTAAACTGCTGAAGTGCTTGTGTCAGCTGACAGACGTAAACTGCTGACGCGCTTGTGTCAGGAGACAGACGTAAACTGCTGACGCGCTTGTGTCAGGAGCCAGACGTAAACTGCTGAAGTGCTTGTGTCAGCTGACAGACGTAAACCGCTGACGTGCTTGTGTCAGCTGACAGACTAAACTGCTGACGCGCTTGTGTCAGGAGCCAGACGTAAACTGCTGAAGTGCTTGTGCCAGCTGACAGACGTAAACTGCTGACGCGCTTGTGTCAGGAGACAGACGTAAACTGCTGACGCGCTTGTGTCAGGAGACAGACGTAAACTGCTGACGCGCTTGTGTCAGGAGACAGACGTAAACTGCTAACACCCTTGTGTCAAGAGACAGATTAAACTGCGGACGTGTCGATAAAACGTCAACTGCTCATGTTTCCATACAAGGAGTTCTTACAGGAAGACGTCAACTGCTCATGTTTCCATACAAGGTGTTCTTACAGGAAGACGTCAACTGCTCATGTTTCCATACAAGGTGTTCTTACTGGAAGACGTCAACTGTCATGTTTCTATACAAGGTGTTCTTACAGGAAGACGTCAACTGCTCATGTTCCCATACAAGGTGTTCTTACAGGAAGACGTCAACTGCTCATGTTTCCATACAAGGTGTTATTACAGGAAGACGTCAACTGCTCATATTTCCATACAAGGTGATCTTAGAGGAAGACGTCAACTGCTCATGTTTCCATACAAGGTGTTATTACA
>SMGT01014454.1:69372-80451 GCA_004794575.1 Lanistes nyassanus
GGGGGGGGGGGGGGGGGGGGCTATAAGGCTCTCGACTGTCCCTGTGTGCGGTAGCATGGGGCTATGGTAGTTAACGTTAAAGTGATTAAAAAAACCACATGCAAGTTTACACAGACTTCATACCTGGATGCCACGGCACACGCATACTTTGTACACCGCACTTCTGTGACAGCTGTTGAGATAAAGAGACAGGTTAGAATGATATCGGCAACCTTTTGATGTCTGGTTCATTCCTAAATCAGTCTGCAGGAGCTGCGCCGTAGTCACATTTAAACAAGAGCAAGTCCATTTCCTAAACAACTTGTCTTGAATATTATCTTTCTCGCTGTCTTGTACTTACTCAATTTCAACCTCACCCCCTCCTCCAGCTCCATCTTTCTTTGTCTCCTTGCTCCGCACCGCCTCAGTAGTCTAGTGGTGAAGGCGTCCGCTTCCGAGGCGGCAGGTCGGTGGTTCGCATCCCGGCCGAGTCATACCTAAGACTTAAAAATTGGTAATCTAGTACCTGCCCTGCCAGACGCCTGGCACTACAGGGAACAGTACTAGGACTGGTTGGCCCGGTGTCAGTATTATGTGACTGGGTGGGACTGAGGCCCGTGTTGCGCCAGCAGTCCCACGTGTGGCAGCACGTAAACTTTGTCTAAGCAACACCGTCCTGATATGCACATAGTTTGCGGCTGGACGTTAAAGGAAAACTTAACCCTAGACGCAACTTGAGATGAATTCATAGATATTGATATTTTGAGCCTTGTCAGCCACAAATTTCAAGCTGTATCGGTAGTATTTCCATACAATCCACGTTTTAATTTCGGTAAATAATGGCACACGGACGTCGCCATGTTGTGGTACTCTTTCGCGAATGAAAGCAAAAAATCGCTGCTGTCGTCTGGTCTGGTGACGTCAGTTCCCCAGAAGCATTCAACATGGCACAGTGCAAAGCGTTCGGCTGTGTCAACGAACAGTGCAAATCGTTTAATGTAGACGGAAGCCACAAAAGCTTTTTTGGGATTCCGAATCCAGCAAATTAAAAGATTTGTATGCACTATATAAAAAGTTGCTTGAAAATTTAAAGAACGCCAAGTTGGCTCGTCGTGCGAAGTATAAATGGCACAAATCGCACCTCGTGTGCCAGGACCATTTTACCAGGGAGTGCTTTGAAGGCACTTACGAAAATGATGTGGCTGCTTCGCTTGGCTTCAAGACTTTTAAGAAAAAGTTAAAGAAAGGAGCCTTTCCCACAATTATCAATACAAAGTGTGCCAATGTAAAAGGCATTGGAGTAAGGCAAGACCGGACGGGAGCTGAGCCTGAGAGTGAGAACAGACGATTACAGCTGAGAGTGAAAAGACAGACAGCGCGGGTAAAATAAAAAAAAATGCACATTTTTACTGCTAAACAACTAATGGTAATGATATAAAATATTACGGTTTTTAATCATGATATAATTTGTATGAAATGTTATTTATTTTATATAAGTAAATATAGAAAATACTTAAATTGGTATATACAAATAATGCATACAATATGGTTGATTTCTTAGAATATGCCATATATATGGCCTACAAGGCCTGTATAGCAATATAAAGTAGTTGAAAACAAACGCATGTATATGCATGCATGTGTGCATGGACACACCCGTACACACAACAAAGAACACCTATGTAAATATTTAGTCACAACAACACTCGTCGTCTTACTCAGTACCGGTACTTTCCGTGTTTTGTAGTTCTTCCTCCGTGTGTTCTGGGTCATAAGTGTAAGCTACAACTCCCAGATCCATAACGGAAATAATCTTGCGAATGTTCGCGATGTCACTAACAAAAGCGTCTGCCCGATATTTGTGACGACGCTGCTTTGAGCGCTATCGGCTGCGGGCTGCAGTAGCTTTATCCCTGCCTGGGTAACTGACGTCACTCATCAAGGCAACATGGCGGCATCCATGTAAGGCCGATGAACGGCATTAAAAACTGGGTTGTAAGTGAACAGTTCTTTTGTAGCTTGAAATTTAGGGTTAAAAAAATTCACAACATCAATATTCATCAATTCAAGACAGGTTACTTCTAAGGTTAAGTTTTCCTTTAAGCAACAAATACCCTCCCCCCTTCCGCCGCCATATTTGTTTTCTGTTTGATTCATTATATTATATTATACGTGGCAGATATAACGTTCCTTACTTTCGACTCTCTCTTTGCTACGTGTTTGAGTACGGTTGTCTCCCTTGGTCACATACGTCAGCATACCGTTGTGTCTAGCGCTGCCAGTACTTTGTTGGAGTTGTTATTTGATGATTTATAACGCTCTGTCCTCATTTGTTCTTTATTAAGTAATACAACTACTGTAGCCTGTGGCCCTATGATGTCAGTAATATGACAACTGTAGCCTATGGTCACTTAGGGTCAGTGATACGAAGCATCAGCGCACAAGATGCCCTGCATAAAATTTAGTAAAAGGACAGTGTTACTTAACTACGAATATGTGGCGCCAAGAGGGGAATGGGTATAAGGCTCATGATATATATATATATAGACAGAGAATTGCATTCTATAACTAAAGAATTGGATTCTATAGCAATATCATCCATTCTATAACTATAGAACTGCTAATCGGTAGCGACAGTTCATTTTATATTTAAACAACTCATATTATATATACAATGGAAGACTGGAACTATACAATGAATTATATGCATACCCTGCCCATGATTTACCCATAGAATTACTGCTATAGCTGTATCATTGCTGTTTTATTCTATCTGTATTAAGAGCAGAAATTGCTATACAGTACATTGTACAATTGGAGGCTGAAACTATAGAATGAATTATGTGTATACTATGCGCGTTGTTTACTGGCCTCGTTTTTATCGTTTAGCTAAAGAATTGGCATGGTATAAATAGAATTTATTCTATAGCTTCAGCCTTCAATCGTATACATACAATGAATTGTACACCATTTTCTGCCCATGGTATACAATAGATAGAATAAACTGTCTCTGCAGAATAACAACGACATAGCTATACAATTAATTCTATAGGTAAACAATGTACGTGATATACATAAAATTCATTCCATAATTCCAGTCTTCAATTGTACATTTAATATATAAAATAAAAAATATAATAAAAAATAAAATTAGCTATCCCTGCCTATTAGCATTTCTATAGCTATAGAATGAAATTCTATATATCATTAGTCTTATAGTCATTTCCCTCTTGGCGCCCCATAGACAAAATCTTTCACGAAAGACTTCGTGAGTGGGCGGTTACTGCAAGTGGTTATCATCTAAGGGGAAGGTTGCCATTGATTACGAGGGGAAGCTACTGCTGAGTAGTTCTCGTAGACACTCCTTTTTTGCGAGCTGGCAAATCCCGGAGACGGTGGACGCACAGCAATAGTCTCAATTTCTTAGAAAAGTCCCACTTAAAATACTGGAAAGTGTTCTGGAGTGCGCTCCTTAGAACCCAGAAAATGAAAGTCGTTAGAAGTAAAGGATCTTTGGCTGGTGCTCCTCGCTGGATCTGAATATACATTCTCATAAAATACACATATCGTATGCCCCTGGACACCTGAAAGGTGAACTGAAGAGTTTGTAAGAACCCGATGGAAGCTCTCCTTCTACTTTGTTTTTCTGATTTCTTTTCCTTTTCTCCTCTTCCTTTCGTCCTTTTCCTGAGTCTATAATAGTGATTACATGATAGCGTGTAGATATCGGTGTGAATGTGCATTACACATTAAGCTACTGACTGGTAGGTTTTGTGAGTTGCACATCAGTTAACGGGTATCCATGGTCTTTAGGTCCGCATTACATGTGCGTAGAATAAATAAATATGTCAGTAAAATAAACCCAAAAAAACCTCAATTCTTAGAAAAATGAGCAAGCAAGTCCCACCTGAAACCCTGGATAATGTTCTGGAGCGCGCACCTTAGAAGCCAGAAAATGAAGGTCCTTAGAAGTAAAGAGCGTCATCTTTTGAAGACAGTAATAATTTCTAATTCACCATCAAGCATGAAGAAATTACGTTTTCAGACGGGGATTGAAATTATCAAGGAGGTTTCTATGACTTTCTTCCATCTTATTTCGAGGTGTGATTTGCGTAGTAGGGTTCGTCAAAATGTGCTAGACGAGATCTAAAGCAGAGGTGATTTAAGGGATCATTAGGAAACATCAAGTATAATATAGACACCGGTTAGGTCCTCGCATGAAACAGATAAGAGCAAATAGCTTTAGAAGTAGTCATGCAGTTTTGGCAGGCAACAAAATCACTCTAAATCATATTTTGTGCTTCCTGATGTTTTCTTGAAGACAAACTGCTTTCCCGTAGCGTTTTGGAGTTCCCAGTGTGCCATAACATTTCAGTTTCAAGAGACTGATATAAGTGATAATGAACGGAGCGTCTTTTGCTTGAAGACAGAAGATTAATATTCGACTTTTTGTTTGATATCTATTTTCTTTGGTGAGTTCTTTGAGCCTAGTAGGTACTGTGCTACAACGAAACCCCACTCCTGCCAACACTACTGGGTGTTTTGTGACTGCTATCCTACCCCTTCCTCGTGCTTTCATTCAGTCTAAAAGAATAATGTATTACAGGGGCTTATACCACAGTGAAAAGCAGCAAGCTATGGGGAAAATGCTAAAACAAATGTTTATTCAATAATTTATTTAATTCTATAAACAAAGCATTAGAACTATCACGATCAACCCTATATACACCGCAAAACGAAAGACCAGTAATATTACCGATGCAGAAGAGAATTACCAGCAGACGTGTATGCCGGGTGATATACGACCCCATGTGTAATTTAAGTCACCTGCCAAGACAGTCTCCGAGCATCTTTGTCTTAGACAGTGCCGATATCTGCAGCATTCTATTCTTTATAAACTTTAGACGTAGACGGCAATAATAAGCAAAAAGACGTGCAGAACGTCTTGCTGGCACCAATGGATCAGTGTAACACCCTGAACCAGTTATGTGAAGAGCTTTCTGTTATTAAAATTGCACACCCTTTACTCATCCTCCAGAGTATGAAAAATGTGTAAAAATATTATGTATCATCGATCTAACACAAATGTGAACATCTAAAGGAAACGTGAACACATTTTGAACCAAATCTCGACCGCTTGTAAATGTTTAAAGATAAGTTTTGCTATCCTAAAAAGTGTTCATTTGGTTTAAAAACCCCACCTTAAGGATGCAGATCTACACTAAACAGAAATCCAAGGATTTACGAGAAATCTAAGAGCAGCTGAAAGACCTGGTTTGCGAACTGCACTAGTGAGAAGAGTGACACACCTGTGACAAACCTAGCATCATTTCAAGATATTGTCTCGGGATCACCAGGTGGTTAGACAAAATTTAAAAAATCTTCATTGGACTCTTCCTTTCAGCATTACAGTTTTTTTGTTGCAGGATTAAGGGTGTCTGGTTGTAAGAAAATCGCATAGTCAGTCAACTTTGTAAAAATGTATTCTCTATTCAGTGAAGTATCGAAATACGTTTTGAGCAGCAAGCTCTAAATGATTTTTTTCAGAGCTGCGGCAGAGAACATCGCGCAATTGTTAAAAATGTGTCCACTATTCAGATCAGGCAGAGAACTGGGGTAAAGTGTCTGTGTACATACACCCACAGTTAGTTATTGTGAACACTGCTATCAGCAGCCTTGAAAAAAGATCCGAATGGTTCAGCTGTGACTTTGTTTACACCCTTCTGTTTGCTGGGGAAATCATAGAACAGGAAGTTTGCGAAAGGATCCAGCACCAGGCTGTATCAGTCAAGACATTTGGAGAATTCATTCTGTGTCAAAACCCCAGCGTGAAGATATAATGTGCATATACGGAAACCATACGTGATCTTGTGGCATGGAAGCGGGAAAATCCCAGCATATGCATATGATACACATATACCGAAACCATAAGTGATCATGTGACATGGAAGCGGGTTGGGATATTCATTCCTTGTCTAAACCCCAGCATGGACATATGATACACTTATACCGAAACCATACGTGATCATGTGACTTGGAAGTGGGCAGGATGGAGGTTTTTTTAAAAAATAGAAAGAGACTGTTTCTAATTTAAAATTAGATACCAGGAATAAAGTCTAGAGAATATATGTTTAACACTTTGAATAATTAAGGATAAAATCTTGTGGCAAGCTGCACCACATGATGCTCAATATAAATTCTGATGTTTTGCATTAGCATGTAGGTCCATTTGAGGATCTTGTCCATAGCTAAAAAAGCTCATCTCTGACAAGATGAAACAAATAATAATAATAATAATAATAATAATAATAATAATAATAATAATAATAGATGTGGATTTGTAACGCGCGAGAACACATTTCATGCACACTTCGCGCAAACGAGGCACATACACAGTGAAAACAACGAAACACACACACACACAGGGAGAGATGAACGCAACAAACACACAGAGGGAGAGATGAACGAAACACAATTTGGGATACAGATCATCCTTCAGTCACAGATGCAGACAAAAATTCAGAAATGACAAAGCACAGCAGCGAAGACCCAATTTGCTAGGTACCCTGATTGATAATTTCAATTTCAAAACAGAAAACCACGTCAGCCATTGTCTAGAATGACATTAGACTTCATTTTATTTCAGCAAATGGGGCACTGCCCCCTGACTGATCAGAGCGAACATACATTACAATCAAGATACTGTATAATGTAAGCTGTCATACAGTGCAATAATCAGCATCCATAAATATAATCGCAAGGAAAGAGTCCATACAACAGTACGTTTGTTTGCATACAGAAAAATTCGACCATACATAATTAGGCAGTGGTAGACCAATTACATCTACAGAGTAAGAGGTTAGCTGACTAGATTTCTTATTTCCATTGATATACAAAGTTGGCAAGGTTATGTGAACTACTTGGACGGTTGTCGGACAGAAGCACACAGAAACGGAAAGAGGATGGGTTAAGACAGAATTCTGAAGGGATATATTGTTTTCTGACAGTAGAATATTTTGGGCAGGAAAATAAAAACATCAATAACATCTTTGCAGAACGGGCATTGAGGGCCCACACTAGGGTCTGTGTAGTATCTTAGCTTATGCCATTTTAAAGTGGTTATTCCAAGTCTGAATCTGACAAAAGCATTTCTCAGTCCTGTGTGATGTAGTTTTGTCAGAAATATGGACTGAGAAAGGCTATTTTTGAAACAGCGATAGGGGTTGAAGCCATCACTGCTGTTAATGAAATCAGTCCATTGTTCGTGGTAACAGTCTAACCTTTGTTTTAGTTCACTTCAGAACACAATAGCTTTCCCTACACCCTGCTGCTTACACAAAACCAGAGCCATATTTGTACGGAACCACCCTAATAAAATGAACCCAGGTAATTTTGTTTCCCAGATGGCAAGTACATAGAGTTTTATATATTTTTCCAGGAGGTCTGCTTTCTGGAAACCAATATTTTCTGCATCTTACATAACATTTAATAAATAATGGGTACGCCTACTTTCTCCACTACTGCAGTTCACATTTTCGCAGACACTCCTAAAAACTTCAAAGCAAACGTTTGGATCCTTTCAACGATTCTTGTGTCTCCATACAAACCCCAGATTTCTGACTCGTACAGGTTGAATTTGTCAAGGCAAATTTGAAGAGGATCTGCCAAGTTCCTTTCTTTCGGCCCTCTCTTTGCTACGTGTTTGGGTACGGTAAGCTCCCTTGGGCACAGGCGTCTGCATACGGCTTTGTGTGAGCGCTGCCAGTATCTTTGTTGGAGTTATACTTGAATTTGTCTGTCAAACTCCTCGAAAAAGAGAGAGGAATAACGGTCATTTAACCAATACAATATTTTTAATATCTCGAATTACTGCCTTTCGGGGTTTGTTGTATTTTGCCTGTAAACAGTTGAAAGTTCTCAAGCTTCAAATATATTCTCTTTATAAAATGAAACTTTATATATTCTTTTAGCTTAGAATGACTGGATATTCCTCTACACTAATAACAACATAAATACGAGAGAAACAAAATCTTTAAGCACACATATTTATCACATTTTTCTCTATACACGATACAAATACAATCTTGTAGATTGTTTGCCTAGGATGGAATGGGAAGATGTAAGGGGAAACGTAATAACAACGGACTTTTGGTGTCATTTACAAATAGACATACTATAATCAAACAAGAACAAATGAGGACAGAGCGCTATAAAATCGTCAAACGACAACGCTGTATGCACACGTGGTACACCAGGGGCTAGCCGTGTGAAGACTAGGGTCGTTTAAAAGAAAGGGATGGCAGATCTTTTTTGAAGATCTGCCACGTTCCTTACTTTCGACTCTCTCTTTGCTACGTGTATGGGTACGATAGGCTCCCTTGATTGCATACGTCAGCATACGGTTGTGTCTAGCGCTGCCAGTACATTGTTGGGGTTGTCAATAGACATACTCTTTTGTACAGACTCTTCATCAAGCAGATGACAGAAAAGAAGTATGGCCTACTCACCTTTTATTCTAAACGGTAAGTGATATTTACCAGCCTCCAGACTCTTGTCTTGTCTTCCATCAATTCACGATTCGTCGAGGGAAAAGCATGATCACGAGTGGGTGGGTGAGTGTGCAGCACCCTTCTGTGTGTAGAACGTTGATTTCTGTGCCCAGCAATACGATTTCTGTATTTTGCAACGTCACATCTTTGTGGATCACATGACTTCTGTGGGTTGCAACATGACTGCTGTGAGTCGGAATGCGTTTTGGCAGCAACATTGTGAATCAGCATGACACTTCTGTCTTGAAAGTTGACTTCTGTGTGTCGAAACATGTGACTTCCTGTAGGTTGCCACGACTTCTTCGTGCAGCAACATGACTTCGGATCTTTAGGTCAAGGAAATGAACAGTCATTCTCATAGAAAATTCTTCAATCTGAGATGTCACTGGTCTGTGTATGCAAGTCATTTTCTTTCTCCCTCCTAACTCCTCCAGGACTCTGAAGAGAAGATAATTTAACTGCTTTCGCGCTAGTCATATTCAGTGGATGACTTTCCAAAGAGTCCATACCTTTCACTATTTACTGCCCACATGCACAACAGAAGCCGGGCTCGCTTTGTTCGACGGACAAAAGAAAAAGCCACAGGATGGAGCTCGCGGTCTGAGACACACAATATGATTTGACTTCGGACAAAATATTGAGGTGAAGCTATCAAACTAAATGAGTTATATGAATCTTTAATGAAATTTTAGCTGTTGGCAAACCCTTAAAAATCTGCATTTGTAGTGTTAAACGCGTATAGCGTTAAATGAGCACTTCAGCACAATTTTTTAGTTATAGTTTACCGATGAAGTACGATTTGTTACAAGGATAAAAGGAAAATGGTGAGCCATAACAAAAATATATCTTGCAGAGAGGGAGGGGGAGGAGAGGGCCATTGCTGGAGAGGGAAAGAGGAAGAGAAAGAACTCAAATCAAGTGGACTATATAGTACAGGGAGCTTCAATACATTTTGCCTGAAAAAAAATCTTCATGGTACTGGGATGTGGGCATACGAGAAAAGTGCTGGGTTTTCATCGGAAGCCAAGTCGTTACAAATATTGATCAAAAACAATTTGTAATTTTCTGGCCAACAAGGCGCTTTGGACTTTGCTTCTACGTGTCTCGAGATATTGATCGCAATTTAATGATTCTTCTTCTGGCCAGCAGCGGGCTGAGAACACTATCTCGATGTAGACCGAAAGACTTGATGAGATAGGACTCCGTTAACCACTAGATTTCCGTATATAGCGCGCTTTATCTTTAGCAGCAAGTAAAATCTATACGTCTTGTTCGTGAAACAGGCAAGCAGAGCGAGAACGATCGATACTGTACAGAGACGCTTTTAACGCCTTGTTGGTCAGATGTAGATGACAGTTATCAACTGGTGTCTGCAAACAGGTCAGGACAAACAAAAAAGAAATTTTATTCCAGATATCTGCTAGTTTCCAGACACCTAGACAAAAAGCGATTGTGAGTCGTCATGATTGTTCTGTGTACTTAGCATGCTTTCTTCTTCTCTGTAGTGTATGCGCGTGTGTTCTTGTGTTTGTATGCGATGGAGGGATTTTTAAAAAAAGAAGAAAGTACATGTGGGCGCGTAGTTGCAAGAATGTTTATGCGTGTGTGCGTGAGTGTTCTAGATCATTGTTACTTTAAATCGCGAAAGGTTTCTCTGTGAAACATTCCTTGTGTAGCCCTACGCCGGGTGAACCACGATTGTCATGTGCCTTGTGTATGTTTTCTCCTTTTTCTGATTGCCCCCTGAAAATGAAAGAATAAAGAGTAAAGGAAATAAGCCGTTCTAAATTTAGCTGTCCGTGGGGCACATCCGGCTTCGTATAATGGCTAAGGAACACATGAACTCCAGGGATCCCGAAACAAACAGTTCCGTCCATAGCTGTGTTGACAGCTGGACAATATTAACAGGATCGGCTCTTTGAAACGTTTTAACAAAGGCTGATCACTAACTGCCAGTGTCAATGTGAACATATTTCCAGCTGAAATTAATTAATTTTGGTCTGTAACGTACCATTCTTGACGTACAGTAGCTTGCAGAACAGAAGGGCGAAAACGTAAAAGATGTTTTTTTTAACAACATCAACAACAACAACAACAACAACAATAATAATAGCTGTTGTGCAATGCTATACTTGGGAAGAAGTTTAAGCAGGCCTGATTCTTTTGTCACAAAAAGCCACTCGTTTATGATTGAAAGATCACCTACAGAAATTGATGATAAAAAAGATTTTAAAATCATGGATGGAGGAAGCAAAATCAAATGATAAAGTGCAAAAGCAGCATGACGTTTCCTGAACACTAGATTGTAAAGGCAGCCTTTAACGCAAGATACAAACACATCGCTAAAGCCTAAAATCTCTGATTTTTGTTTTTCGCGTGAATTTGGCTGGTTGTTTGCTATCCAGCTTTACCATCAAAATGGACATTGGGTTATTATTCTACTGACGTCAGTTATTCTGTTTAAATTTAACAGAAAACTAAGGTATAACTTGCCTATGACTCTAGACATCGATGGAAAGTAAAACAAAGTAAATATAGTGGGGGGGGGGGG
>SMGT01014454.1:86932-111791 GCA_004794575.1 Lanistes nyassanus
TGTATTTAGTGCTGTGCGAACGCGGTAATCTTCTGGTTATATTTTATAGTCAGAGTCAGAGAAATAACTTTATTGAAGAAGAATTGAAAACGCAGGATCGTAAACTAATAAACTGCAACAAAAATTACTGCGGACAGCTCTGAAAAAGATATTTTCAGATCAGATGTGAACTCGTGAACGCAGATGATAGCAAAGAGGTTTGTGGAAGAGAATACGCAGTTGCAGACGATCTAGATAATAATGAAGAATGCGTTCAAAGCAGTCTTAAAAGCGAAACACCAGCAAAACTTCCTGAGAGTACTAGTGGAACTTTTAGTGGAGAAGAATTGTAAAAAATGTTATTTTTCTGTTTTGTAACTTCATCTTATGTCAGCACAGACTGCAGACAGTAAATTTTAGTGTGTGTGTGTGTGCATCTGCACATGCATGTTTACAAATTTCTCTTCCATTGTCTTTGTTTTTTTTTCAAGGCACATTGACACGTCACATACACACACAAATCTGGTATGTAATATATATAGTTCTAGGCATGGAGAAGATTTTTTCTGTTATATATGTAATAAGGGTAATGTTACACTATGAGGTGAAAGTACATAGCTTCAGCTTTGATGACATGACAAGTGACAACTTTGGTGTCATCATTTGCCATGCTGTTGATTTGACAACGCTGTCAAACGGCATGACAAGCGTGCCATGTGACGACACTGAGAAGCGTGAAAAAAAATGAAATATGATGAGGTTGAATATTTGACTTGAGAAAAAAACTAATGTAACTTGTTAATTCTAAGTTAATAACTTAAGTACAAAATTGTAATAAACAGGTTTATTTTATTGCATCATTCTAATTTCCAAAATCTAAGCAATGACACCCTACTTAAGCAAAGATTTTTACCTGCTGCTTATAAAGGTGCTAAAACTTGCCTGTTGTTGACACCATCACTGATAAATTGCGTAACTTCCTTTTTGCACTTTTTCAGGAGAGGCAAAAAAAGTGTTTTTCTCACAGCCAGATTTTTCAACAATATATTTTATTATATCAAATGAATCTTCTGGTTAAGATAAGACCCACAGAGTGACGGTTATGGAAATATTAAAAAACAAATGCTAAATAGCAAAAGAGTATACTGCAGTCATTTCTAACTTATGCAATGTTTTTTTACCCTCAGTAATCAGATACACAATTTTCTGAAGCTAATGCACCAAAAATTGGCATCGTTTAAGACTTACTCACCTTTCTGGTATATTTGGAATACATGTCATCGAGTCTGCTTATTAAACTAGGTCTTTAGTTTCTTTCAACAGCAGCAGAAGCATGATGCAGATAAAGTAAAATGTAGCCCTATAGACAAGCAATTTAAATTCACAGGAATTCCATGTTTACTGTAAAGGAAAAAGGTCTTCTGTATAACAGTGTAGGTAGGTGTTTATTATCAACGTTTTAAGTTTTATTATCAGCATCAATAACATCCTGATGGCAAAAAGGAACTAAGTGCCTGTGTTTCTTTCAATGTTTCTGAGTGAGCAAGCGAGAGGGAAGGTGGGTGAGTGAGTGAGAAAGAGAAAAATGGGCAAAAACAGAGAAGGATATAGAGAAGTCGAAATTGAAGTGTTACCCCCAAACCCAATTGCTTTATTGCTGAAAACAGTGTCTACATTGCTATAAATGCAGATTTATAACGTGTGAGAATACAATTCATGCACACTTTGTGAGGATGGGGCAAATCAACACATTGGGTCCAATGGTAAATGAAAACTGTGTCTTTTTTTTTAAAAAAAGGAAAAAGACCAACTGCATCTTGCATATATCTAAAACATTGGGTTTCTTGTGTGCAGCCACTCAATAAAAGAAAAATGAAAGTGCCATGCTGATAAGACAGAAATAGCAATCAAGCATTTGCCTCATATCACACTAATTGGTGTTGTTAAAACAGCGCATGCACAGAACGGATAGACACGCACCCACACAAGAATCACTTTATTGATTAGACCCATGCCCATTTCAATTCAAGGGAGGAAAGTACACATCTACCTTGCTGGGCCATCCCCCAATGCACATAAACATATACAGGCATACAACAAGCAATGTACTTACTTTCTTACAAAAACAATTTTACAGAAATTCTAAGGTGCCTTAAACGCTGGACAAACACACCATGAAAGGTTCATAAAGTTATCTGCATGTTTAGTTACATGTTTTGGCTTGTAGCACATCCAAATGAAATACTGATGGACACTGGGTATATCTGTGGAGATTAGGTCGCATTTCAGACAGAGAAACGTAAAATTTCAGATCCCACAATGCCTGGGCAAAAAGTGCATAACAAACCATCCGAATCAGCACTTAGGTTAGCAAAATGTAAACGTTGGACTTGAGGCAGGATAGTAAGTCACAGGGGTATAAGAGAGTTACACACCCCTACAAGTCATGCTTCAAATCATAGAGATAACCACACGGTGGAAAGGATGACTTAAATGAGCGATAGAAATCATTCCGAGCCACCATAAAGACTCATTTTGCTGAGATACTGCTATGCCACTCTTGTTGACAATTAAGTGTCTGTAATGCTCTGTTTAAAATATCTCAAGAACACTTTGGCCTTCCCAACACCTTGACGTTCCCAGACATGGCCAAACCCATACCTATACAGAAAATAACAAACGTCAGAGGCCCAAGTGTGTTTGTTTAGCTTGCATGCTGAACGCCTCAGTCTAGTGGTTAAGGCATCTGCTTCTGAGGTGGGAGGTTATTGGTGGTTTGCGGCCCAGCCGTCATACCTTAATAGACTTAAAAATTGCACCTAGTTTGCGGAGGGGACTTTCAGCAAAAAACACCAACCCACTTGTGTATGCTAAGCAACAGTCATATGCTTTCCATGGGTTGGGGAGTGGGGAGGATTGAGAGATTACTAGATTCACCATCTCCTCTTAGCTGCATGGCTGCGCTTGAGGCATACTTTTTTTTCCATTAACCTGGATAAATCACAACAATTGACAGGGTTGAGGTCAATTTCATACAAGACTTCGATACGATGATATACTGATTGATGATATAATGATTTATCAGCTGGTAGAAGTTGTTAGCTTATTTAGTAACTCTGATCGCTCAACTAATACATTTTCATAGATTGGTCGGATCTCGCCTTTGTAGTAATTACTGTCAGTTATCATATAGCATAACAACATTAACAGATATACTTTCTACAGGAAAATAAAAAAAAGCCTTTCCCTTTTTGTAGAATGCGACAATGGAATAATACAAGAATACTTGAAAAAAAAGGCATGCGCGCGGTAGCTATAAATTGCACGGTCCCGTGCGGATAGAATCAGAGGCTATTTGCACGGCTGACGTCATAACAGAAAAGTCACTTCATCCGCAACAGAGCTGCATAGACGAACGCTTATAGTATTTTTTACGACTTTATACACTAATGGTGAAAGATCTACTTACTTTCGTTACTTTTTGACCCCATTAATCTGAGTAAAGACGGGGGAGGGTTGTTGAAGGAGTACATCGTGTTTATGTATATTCTATATAGTATATACTATATATACTTCTGACACGTCGATTTGACTTTAAACCAAAGCGTTTAAACCGAGTAAATTTAGGCTTACATTATTTTTGCGGCTTTAATCAGTAAGTAAAGTACTGTCGCTGTTGCTTTGTAACGTCAGTAATCTGAGGAAAGACGTGAAGTGGGAGGGTGTTTGAGCTGTGCATCGTGTATGAATACGACACGATCATCGATCTGACTTTTAAATTGATGTTGTACAGCAGGCACAACCGCCTCCACTGCCACGCGGTATCGTATGGGATCCGTACCAGAAACAGGACATGGGAAAACGGGGGGTGGCGATCGAAGGTGTCTGCGTTGAAAACATCATGTAAAGAAGTATGAAGAAGCTGGCAGCGAGTAGCTCAAATAAAGGCGTAAACAAGTTTACGTACACGACCTCAACCGTGCAAATAGCCTCTGTTTCTATCTGCACGAGACCATGCAAACTGCTACTGCCCTGAAAAAGACCCCACAGGCAATTAAGGGGAATCTATCTTTGTGTTTTCGATCAATAGAGCATTCTCCCTTGACCCGTTACTTTTAATCACATGACTGCAAATATGTCGCCTGCAAAGGTAAGCTGGTAACAGACTCCAGTAAGCACAAAACTCAGTGTCTGCTCTTCAGCCCGTTGTGTACCGATCACAACCATGCCTATTATTTCAAATATAAATCCTGATGATAGATTTGTTGGCTGAAAAAGTCCATGTATCTAAAGTGCATTAAATGTTCTTTCGTCTCAGCTCGCAGACTGTAATTTAGTACGCTTTCAGAGGATAAGATCCAGCATAGATTTTAGATGAAGACAGCAGCGAGGCAGACATTACGAGGATGGAGTCAAACGGCTTCCAGTCCCAGAGCCCGCATTTGTGTGTGTGTGTGTGGGAGGGGGGAGGGGAGTGGGCGTGCCTACATATTCTTGCTTATGTAAATACTTCCTGTATTATCAAATGTGTTAATATATGTTGTCTATGACCCCCTCAGAGACTGAACTTTTTAAGATTTCTATAAAGAATTTTTAAGATTATTTTTTAACTACAAAGACAAATATGCTTATATGTCTATGATACAATAGATGGAAAAAATCCAGTTAATAAAGGTGCACGTTTCTACAATACTGGTGACTTCTGAGAGTCTATGTTTTGAAGTTGGATAGTTTAGACAAAGCTTATGTTACAAATTTATGCAGTTATTTTAATCAGTAATCAGGCAATGCATTTTGATATTTTTGACATGTGACTCACGGGGGACTCTACATTAACTAAAGTACTGTTGAGTCATCCAGTGATGCAGAAAAAAGTAGAATTAGTAGAAAGTTTCAATACCATAGGTTAGGGTTTGACATGGGGACATCTAACTCATTTTTTAATTTACTATGTTTTTCAGAAAAGGTCGGTGTCTTTTTTGAATAATGCTATCAAACAAGTACTTGCATCAGTTTCTTTAGTTTTAAAATTTGACCTGTAGTGAAACCGAAAGTCAACCTTTTGTCACCAGTTTTGTAAAATTTCTGATGTGACGATTTGTAGGCTTTTTACATTCTGTGCATTTTTGTTTCTTAGAAAATGGTTTATCTCCCCTTGATTTTGCTGTGGCTGGAGTTGACTTGTGCAGTTGGTAAGTACAGAGTAATGACCCTGCAAACATGTGAGAAGATGATGTGATAGAGGTAATCATACATATCATACATACTGTGGCCAGAGAAAAATCTGTGTTGTAAAATCTTCAGCCCTGGAAATTTAACAGCAGGTAATTTGTTCCAGAAGTACATGTATGATCATTGATTCATTCCTATATTAATATTTGATATTTGTTATGAGTTAGTACATTGCCCTAGTCTCTAGGTATATATAGCAGCAGTGTGCCAAATATTGAGGCAGTGGTACCTGTAGTCAAGTGCTTCCAGAACACGAGATCAAGGGTGTTACCAAAAATATTCATATTTCCACATAGAGTTTGAAAGTCTGAAGAACGTCAAGAGTAAGACACCTGACAACGAGCAGACAGCTACAGTGAGAGGACTGGTTGAACGAGTGGCTGGACAAAGATCAGATGACTTCATTCTTCTTGTAAACTCATCATTGGCCGTTTCTGACAAAGACACTTATCAGGTATGTCCCATTGTGCAGTGTTTGCAAATGGGAATGACTCAGGAAAAACAAAGGGAAATAATCTAATGACTGTTTCAACTACTTTTCGAGTTAACCATTTGGTGGGAACACATTTTTGCATGCATGCACGTGTGTGCTGTTTTGTTTTATTTTTTGCTTGTTGCCTGGTCAAAAGAGAGTCAAGCCTAGCTGCTCATGTAAATTACTATTCCTGCTTTTTTCAGGATTCTACCATTAGTGACAGTAGAAAAAAACGGCTTGTCTTTTTTCAAATTATCTTATTATATATTTTGACAAGTTTGAATCTACTATGCTGCTATGTATTTGTTATGGGCAATTGTTGGATCATCATTAACACTTAAATGTGAAACAAGAATCAGTAATACAAGCAAACTGTTTCAGTAAAACCTCCATATTGAGACTTTTGAAAATCCACCAGAATCAGGTCTTAACTGAGAGGGGTCTTAATAGAGAGTACATTGATTTAGCGTAACCCAGGAGGGGTCAGTGAAACAAAATTTTGGTCTCATTTAAGAGGGAGTTGTAATTGGGAAGGTCTTAATAGAGAGGTTTTACAGTATTGAAATTAACAGCAATGTACAGCACTTTCCTGCTGGTCTGCTTGTACGACTGCATGCTGAAAGCCAACAGGTTTATAGGGTTTTACTTACATGCACTGCAGTAATACTATATGTAGTCTCCTGAATGCCAACACACCAGATTTGAAATTGTTCTACTCAGCACAGCATAACTGAGAATCATCCCATGTGCACTTTTTGCGGATGTTCAGCTGGAGATGGTGGGCTCCAAGCTGCAGATCACAGGGTCGTCTGGAGTTGCTGTGGCCATGGGGTTTTACTTCTACCTGAAATACTACTGCAACAGCCTTTTTACCTGGGGAGGACAGAACATCAACCTGCCCAACCCACTTCCAGCTGTCAAAGGAACCATCAGCACTACTGCTCAGGATAGGTAAAAACAAAACTCTCTGAGTAGAACATAACCCATCTATAGCCTGAAGTAAAACATGACAGTCTTTATGACAGCCCATGGTAGGTTTAAAAAAACAAGACCCATAATCTGCTGTACAAGCTATGCTCAGTTCGGTTCTTATGGTTCCCACTTTGGCGCACTACTCAGCATTCACACCTCTAGATGGCTAGTGGGAAGACATTTATGTGTTAACTGTTGACCATTAACTCAAGCCCATCAAAGCACCAGCAAAACGGGCGGGCGGTGCATGTCTGTAGCATGATCACCGCGCTAGGATTTTGCCGCTATGCTCACTAATTTGCGCCGACTAAAAACACGAAAGTGGTTCACTGGAAAGGGACTGTCACTCGTGTTTTACTATTCTAGAAGCATTTCTCTACAGAGTTCCTTCCCTTAGACCACAAACTAGACAGATTGTTAGAGGTCTGTGCTCTTTACAATGTACTACCTCGTGAGCGGGCAAAAATGACCGGCCGCCATTTTCGAATGTCTGGTCACAAATGTTCGAAAATTTATATTCCGAAGACAAAAAATTATCCTCACTAACCTTAGTGAGGAAGGGAAAGACGATAAATGTGTGTGGATTACATTTCTGTGGATTACAAGTGCTGCAGACGGCTGTAATACGCGATCAATGTTTGATGTCAATAAACACTTACACTTTACGGTTACGTAATTCAACACAGTCTTCCACACACCGTCAGCAACAGACGGATTTCAGGTAGGAAAAAGCTTTTTCCACTTAAATTTATCTTTCCAACAACGTTTGAACTATGTTTCTAACTTTCATAGTTTTTTTTAACAATTTTTCGAAAATCGGTAAAATCGCAACAAATCGCCCAAAATGCTGCGACTGCAGCAAAAGTTGCGCAGTGTAGGATGCATGATGCTATTGGGTTAAGATGCCCCAAGTACACAAATCATTTGTAGGCAATCTTTTTGTTAGGCACAGGCTTATTGACCACATCCTGAATTTGTTCATTTTTATGTGTTTTTTCCATATTTTACTTTCAGTATGGTGCAGAGTTTTGTGAACATGATGTGGGCATGTTATGTACCTAGGAAAACATCAAAAGGGTAGTCAGGCAACTCAGAAGACAAAAATGACAGAATGCTTTGGGTCATAGACTCTCTGAAGCTTGTGAAAGGAGGTGACGTAAACAATGATGAAAAGAGACTTTCTCTCTTCACCGTTTTAGCCAGTTGTCTCAATACTGCAGTGTCAGCTAATCTACTGCACACACGCATTGGCTGTGGACCATGAACATAACTATAATCATCTGTAGCTGTAACCTTTTGAAATTTTCTGCAGGGTTTACATTACATATAAGTAGACTGAACTATATTAAATTTGACAAACTCAGATTTATGCTGAATACCAAAATGACTCTAGCTGAATGACTAAAGCAGAATTAACATTCCTATCAACAGTAGTGCAACAACCAAATGTGGGTAAAATAATCTTGTTTTAGATGTGAATATATCTTGTTTAGATTACCATGTTTTTAAATGGAGTGTACAATTTTATGTTAATGGCTGCCAGATTCCGTTACTACCAGAATGTGTGCACCGTCAGCTACTCATTTGTTTTCTGGGACTGGGAGAGATGGGAGCGCCATATTGACTGGATGGCACTCAGCGGCATCAATCTGCCGCTGGCTTTCACTGGCCAGGAGGCAATGTTTCAGCGAGTAGGAACATTTATCAGTTGAATTAGGACAGAATGTTCTGCTTGTGTATGCACACATCTTTGTGTGTCAGATGTGAAGCTGTCTTGCTTTGCATGTTGTTGGAGTATTAGAAAAGGATTGTGAGAAGTTGAGTGGAGAACTAACAGATGCTTTGTATTCTGCCTGTGTCACTGTTTTTGGAACCGCTGATAGAATAAACTATCCCTCCTCCTCCTCCCCAGGGCAAACTCCTGCATTTCTGTCTGTAGCACTTTTCTGTGTCACTGTTTTTGGAACCGCTGATAGAATAAACTATCCCTCCTCCTCCCCAGGGCAAACTCCTGCATTTCTGTCTGTAGCACTTTTTGTGATTTTGCTTCTTGCATGTTTATGACAGATGGCCAATTTTTCATTTTTGGCTGCCAGCACATAGAGTATGAGAGTGTGGTACACCTTAAAGGAGTGCTGAGTACATGGGGAACCAGTTAGCACAGCTCCTGTCTGAATTGCCAGCTAGCATGATGCTGTTTCTGTGTTATGAATATTTTGTGAACACAAGATTTGTAGCATGAGGCCTTGTGTGAGACTAGTCTAACCTCACATCCACACCTATTATAATCACCCGGTTAACATGAACCATGCCTTTTAACCCTCTTTCTAATGGACATAGCTGAGAAAATGAGTTGTAGACTATCATGATTTTTAAAGTCCGCACAGTTTACATGTGCAGGTGAGGAGAGTGGGCGGGTGGCTTTAGTGTGGGAGACAGTAGAGACCTGTGAAGATGTTAAAGTGTCAGTAGGTGAGATCTCAGTGTCTAAAGAGGGAAAAGGTGTTAAAAGTAGGAAAGATGTGAAAGGAGGTAATGGCAGTGAGTGTGTGCTTGATGGCAGCAGCAAAAAAGGTGGATGGAAAGAGGGTTGGATTTGGCCGCATTAGCATACTGGTGTACACTTACAAGTGTATAAATATGTCAATCACTTGTCGACCATCACCTTTAACAGACTGGTGTCGTCCTTACTGCCTGTCTCTTTCTCACTTATTTTTATGTGGGTGAAAGGGTGGGGGGGGTGAGAGGGGGTGGGTGGGGTGGGGGATAGGGACGTCATCATCTAGAGACACATCACACATGACTAACAGCATTTCTATAATGGCAAGCTGCAGCATGTTGAGGAGGGGTGGGCAAGGTCTGCTACAGCTCAGGCAAGTTTTCTAGACTGGAAGAATGCAAGAGATGCTAGGTACTGATTGTCTGATCTCACTTATTTGGCATTACTTGGTTGCTTTTCATCTAGAAAGCTCACCTCTAATAAAAGTCGTGGGAAGGGAGAAGGAATGACAAAACTATGTGTACTACAATAACGGGGGAAAAAATGTGCATGCAACTGCTCTGTAGCATGGCTTTGGTTTTTTTTTTAATATGTAAGTTTGAACATGATCTGTCTTTCTTGCTTTCTTTTGTTTGTTTTGTTATCGTTTTGTAGATGAAATGAACTGCTTGCACATTGTGTTATTTGCTCTCTGATATTTATGTGACATTCACCCAAACACAGTGCACAGACTTGAATATGTCTACATATACCTTATTTGGTTAAGATGAGAATCGGATAATTCAAACACTTTTTTCTAGCCCCAAAACTTGTATTAAGGAAACTTTACTATACCATTTTGACATGTCAGGTGAATGTTCCTTCAGTAATTCACCTGAATTTTAAAATGATTTCAGCTTTATATTAACATGGGAATTAGCAACGAAGATCTGGAAGGATTTTTTGGTGGTCCTGCGTTTTTGGCATGGTATGGATAACTTTCATTCGTTTAAACTAGGATGGATATATCTGTCTCTCATATCATAGGAGACATAGATACATTTTCATATTTTGGGGGATCTGAAGCACACATAAATTCTTTATGGTGAAATTAAAAACTGCATTGGTTATCTTTGTGAATAGTTTGTCATATTTGATGTGTGCTGAGTATGTATATTACTAATGTAAATACGTGTACGTTATGTTCTGGTTAGTTTGAGAAACGTAGAAATTAATCTGTTCATATAAGAGACCAAAATTAAGGACCTAAACACATTCAATTCAAACCAACGTGCAGGTCCAGGATGGGGAACATTCAGGGATGGGGAGGACCTCTGCCTCAGATGTGGATCACAAATCAGCTCCTGCTGCAGCATCGCATTTTGCAGAGAATGCGAGGCTTCGGCATGATCCCTGTTCTGCCAGCGTTTGCTGGCCATGTGCCCTCATCTTTCACTAAGTGAGTGCTCTGGCTCTACAAAAAAGGGATGGGTGTGTATCTTTTAAGCCAGATGAGTACATTTTGCAAGGCATTGGAGGTGGAATGTTTGCATAAGGTTTGTCACAAACAGCCCAGATTTAGAAAAAAGGGGGTGGGGGTACACTTAAATGCAAAAGTCAAACCCACTTTATCAAACAGTCAAAGATCTCATTTATTTCATAGTTCTTGTCTCTCTTCTTCTTTCTGTTCACTTTGAAGTGCATGCTTGTGTGCAATATGTGTGATAGCCACTGGTCTCCACGTGACAGAAGGCTGGAGGGTCTGTGGGATGAGTGAAGTTTTTCAACTTTTATCTGCTGACAGTGAGAGAGAATACCCTTGTTTTTGCAGAGTATTTCCGCAAGCAAATGTGACAAGATTGGGAGGATGGGGTAGGTTCAATGCAACCTACTCTTAGTAAGTGGAATTTATTGTATATATTCATGAATATTTTATCTGTTTGCAAAAAATGGTAGACAGCTGTACATGCAGCACATTTATATTGGTGTTTGCATAAACAGTGGGTACGAAACATTAAAATGTATACATACAAAGCTGATTCAAAACACTTCCCTGAATATCTGCATACACACAACACATCCACCCCACATACAAATGCACTCTCCAACACATACCTGTTACTAATACTGACCCCATTGGAATGTTAACATTTATTTTTATTTTTGTGGATTATGCCATTAGTAAGCTTGGCTGTTCATAATATATTCCATTCCAGTCTGAAAGACTGAGTGCCCATGCTTGAATGTGATAATGTGAATGTACAGATCTGCATCATCAGATTTAGCCAGTTGAAACTACTTTTCTGATTTTTTTTTTTATTGCAGCACATACCTGTTAGACTTCAGTGATCCACTTTTTGAAGTTATTGGGGCAAAGTTTATACAGCTGGTAAGACTACAGGCAGGCTGGCTAGAACAGATGATCATGTTGCATTCGCTATTTCTTATGCAAAAAAGGTTCTCTAGCATGAGTTAGCAAAAAGGTAACTTACATTCCAAAACTAGGTTTTCATACATTACAAAACCAACCCCTTCCACACAACATCTAATTTTACACAACCACAGGACATTCCAATGCATCTAACATCTAACCAGGACAGTGACAACCACATCTGTCAATAAAAAGAACATGCTTACCTCCACTGTCAGTTGGGATGTTAACGTAGATGTTTTATCTGTCCGTTGGAACTGCCACAATCATATGGGGAGTTCATTTTGAACTACTATTAAAGGCACTACCTAAAACAACCCTTAAAATATTTTTATGTTACGTGGAACTGCTGTGTAAAAATTATTCTGCAACTGATGTGGTGTGTTTATTGCGGCCAGTAAGTCGTAGATATAATAATTCAATAGAAGATTATTGTTAGCCCCTTTTTCAGAATGCAAATACATATTTGTCCAGCTTGCATACTTATTATTTGCATTTCCTGTTTATCTTGTTCAACATTCCCTCATGAAAAGATATCACCTTTAGTATATTGTTTAGTTCAGGGATATGAATTACTGATGATCTCTCCCAGTACCCAAAGGTTCCGTGGAACCCACATTAAGCAAGACATTGAGAAAGATTGCTTTATGGACATACCACACTTTTTTGGATGGGAAATATTCTTAAAGTGAAAAAGATTAAAATGGTGGAAACAAGGAAAATAACTGCACGCAGCAAATTAATTTGGCAGGTCATCTCCTTGACAATTATGGTATTATTCACAAAGGCTTACATGGCTTTTTAAAAAAATTAGGACATGGTAGCCCTCAGCGATACAAGTATAATTGACAAGTTTTCCATTACAGATGACAAGCGAGTTTGGAGTGGACCATGTTTACAATGCAGACACCTTCAATGAAATGGCACCAGCCTCAAAGTACAGTTTAAATAACACTTTTTGAAATTTAAATTTATGCTTTTTATTCTTAGAAAATAATAAAAATGTATATATATATACTATAATCAACTTGTTTATTTTCCCCTTGAAATTGTGTTAAACTGAGATGATATAAATGATATTAATAAATTAATTGGCCTATCCTGTCTTGAGAGCAATGATCAGTCACACCTGTTACTTTGCCAGCTCCACAAGTTACCTGGCATCTGCAGGGAAAGCAGTGTATAATGCCATGGTGCAAGGAGACCGTGATGCAGTATGGTAATATCCTTCTCTAACTTTTTTTGGGTGGGGCAGTATTTTCTGAACTTTCTTCTCTGAAGTATTTTGTTTCATCCCTGTCACTTATCCTTGTTACTGATGGTTAGGTTACTGACTTGGTTTTTTAATATTGTTCACAAGGAAAATGTAAGACGCTCCTTTGCTTTCTTGATGTCATTAACTTCATGGTATATAGATTAAAATAAACTGCTCGTATCTAGTAAATGGACTCTTCCCACCATGCAGTGCAACTGCATCAGATTAACAGACAAGATAGGCTGTACATTGAATTTTTGATTTTAACTGATTGTGGCAGACAGAGAGTGACTTTAGACCATTTGCGCTTACCAGAAACTTAAAAACTGGACGAGCTTATAGTTTGGCACAAGTAAGAGAAACAAACTGGAGTGGCCTGATATGTAGGTTTGTCATTCCTAGGTTGATGCAGGGATGGTTGTTCATGGACACATCCTTCTGGAAGCCCCAACAGATTCAAGCCTTGGTTAATTCTGTCCCTCAGGTAAAAATTCTAGTTGCATCAGCTACTGAAATGTTTTGGTCTAGATTCTTTATTTTCATGAAAAATGTGGTTGTGGTTATTCTGTTTGCAAACTTACTTGATGTGCGTACTGCTCACATGATATGTGTTGCAGATCCTTAAAGGGCAGAAAAATTGTGTATCAGCAGTTGTGTGTGCATTGTGTGTATGTGTAAATGTGTGTGTGTGTGCATAGGCATGTGTATGCCTGCGTGCATGTGTGAGGGGGCATATGTGTATGGGCTGCAAATTGTGTGTGGTGTGCTTGTGTATGTATGTGTTTGCACATGTATGTATACACCTGTATGAATCTGTGAGAATGCATGTGTATGTGTCTCTGCATGTGGAGTGTGTGTGTGTATGTGTGTGTGTGTATGTAGGTGTGTGTGTGTGTGCATGTGGGCATGAGGGTGGTTGCATCTGTGAGGGGTGGGGGTGTTCTGACGTAACAGGTTTATCAAACAAGGATCTCTGTTTCAGGGGTACATGATTATACTAGACTTATTTGCTGAGTTGTCCCCCATCTACCAGAGAACAGAATCTTTTTATGGGCAGCCGTTCATCTGGTGCATGTTGCACAATTTTGGAGGTACAATGGAGCTGTATGGTGCTCTGGAGAACATCAATACAGTGAGCAATGTTCATCTTCTGTCCCTGTCTGATCCTGCTTTCTTTCGGGAAGCATGTGCATTTTGCTCCAGATAAGGACAGCCAGTCACCCACTCAACAGGCACTTGAAGTATGTCACTGTAGAAATGAAAGGCTCTTAGGGGTAGTCTCTGTGAGGATTTGGAGATTCCCTCTCCCCCCACACACATTCGAAAGCTTTTAGTGGTGTAAAGTGTGACAAAACAAAGTGTTTGGTGACTCTTTTTGACTACCAAAGTTGCACTTATCTGGCAGAGCTATTTTGTGAGCTGCACTTATCCAAACCAATTTTATAGTAAAAAAAAAGTCCATTCCCTGAAAAGATTTGCACTTAATTAACCAGCAGTTGCACTTATCCAAGTTGCACTTATTTAGTAGCGACTGTATATACTATATTGGTAGAGAAAGAAAAAGTATTTGTAACACAACTTTCAGGTGGCAATGATTTTTTTTTAGGCAAAGCGATGCATTTTTGTGTGACCTGTTATGTGTATAGTGGACACTAGATAGCTAGAAATGTTGCCACTACCTAGCTTTAATGTTCTGATAACCTGACATTGTTTCAAATTGCAAATTTTAAAAACAGAAACACTTCAAAAGACAAAATGATTCAACACTACCTTGATATGTTTGGCTTTTTGACACGTCATCTAATCAAGGAATCATGAAAATGAACATCTAAGAATTCTTGAAACTGATTTTTAAAATATTAAGTTTATATTTACTTGTTCAACCCCCACTCCCACCTCCTAAACAGTTGACAACATTAACTCAATCAAAATGCACAGATTTACTGGAACTTTTAATTGTACGAATTTAGATGATTTAAATTTTAAAAAAGGCACATCACAAAACATTTCATTTGCATATCATCCAAACTCGCAATTTCAAAGGAAGAGGTGTATTTTTACCTGCAAGAATGCTTCAATCAATTGCGTTTCTGAGATTATTTAGCTGCATACAAATATAACTGAAGCATCCTGAAAAAAAATCTCCATTTGAAATCCATCACATGACTCAATCAGTGGCACCAATCATTTGACAATGGCAGTTCAGAAGAAATAGTTGAAATTTGTTCTCCCACTGTGTTTGTTCTTCACATTCCCGAGTTCTAAAATTAGTGCTCTCAGACTAACTAAAGGTATATTTTTATACCTATTTGATTGCCAGAGCATGTCTTCTGGGACAGCGTACTCAATTTTTCTGCTGAAATATCACTTGAACTAATGGTCAGTCACAAAGTCGTCCATTTGGACTTGTTAGGATAGATTTATGTAGAGTTAACCAAAGAGAAATCAGTGCACAGAGAATTACCAACTTTTTGATTTCATCATTTGCTTAGACTTGCATTATTAACTGCACGCAGTTGTGAAAATGTAATGCCACAAGTGCATTACATGATCCGTGCTGCACTGCTGTGTGCTTCTTATATTGATGTGATCTAATACGACATGATGGAGTGAGGCGGTTCACATTTTAGCTGGTTGATCAGTTGATAATTTTTCCATGCTTACCAGGGTCCTTCACTTGCCAGAAAATTCGCTAATAGCACCATGATTGGAACCGGCTTAACTCCAGAAGGAATCTTCCAGAATGAAGTAATCTATGAATTCATGAATGAGAATGCTTGGATAGAGGGTCCACGTGATACCGATGCTTGGTAAGTTCAGCTTCAGGTCAGACTTCACGTACTTCATGTTATTGTGTTGGCATAGCCAGTATATTTTTGCAAAACCAGTTCCCTTTTATTTTCTATTCTAACAGGGTTTTATAGAGGCCCCTCAAAACTTTGATTTTTATTTACTTACCGTGCTTTATTTGTGGCAAGGATGGCCTCCTATGCACAACAGAGGTACAACTATACAAGTGCTGATGTAATCAAGGCCTGGCAGCTCCTTAAGGTATGTAATCCTGCTGCCAATTTACTGTTTTCCATGATCTGTTTACCACTAGCAGGAAGCAGNTGGGTGAAAACATGGTAAGTATTGTTAAAGAAACACAAATTTAGATAAGAAATTTGCATTTCTAGTTTAAAGTAAAATTTATGGCATTTGTTGATGTAAGGCTTGCAGACAGATGATAATGCTTGGTACTTGGTCCCTCATGTTGTTGTACAGTGCATTTGTCATTTGCAGCATAATATGAAGTGTTTCTTGATCTTACTTGAATTACTGTCTGTAACCTGACCCAGCAAAGTGTGTACAACTGTACTGACCACCATGGTGATGGAGACCGAGTTCTGATAACAGAAAGGCCGCAGTTGAACTATGACGTGTCAGCACATGTAAGTTGCTAGCAGGCATTTGCTTCTTGTGCTTTAAAAGTGGCTATATTGCCATATATGGCATTGTAAAAGCAATTCTTTTAAGAGCCCTTCAAGACTTTCCCTGCCCGTGCTTTGAAAAAATTTGTATTGAAACTGTCGGATTGAAAAGCTGTTCTTTTAGAAATGCTTTTAGCAGACTTTCCCTGCCCATGCTTTGGAAATGTTTGTATTCTGCTGACAGGATTGCGAAAGCAGTGCCAAAGTGCTTATATTTCACTGACAGGATTGTGACAGTAATGTGAACGAGCTTGCATCCCTCTGACAAGATTGTGAAAAAAATGCCACCCAGATAATTGTGAAAGCAGCTTTTAGGAAGTACAGTCCACTATATTCTTCTAAGACTGTCCTGAATTTCTTTCTTCTTTCTTTAATCCGTTTGCTCCACCGGGGAACATAGGGCCTCAACGACACTCCTCCAGTGGACTTGGTTCACGGCGGTCTTCTTCAGCTGAGCCCATGTCCATCCGGCTGCCTTTATTTCCATGCACCTCCTCCATGTCTGTCTTGGCCGGCCAACTTTTCTTTTCCCTTGTGGGTTCCAATCAAGGGCTTGCCTTGTGATATTATCAGAGCTCCTTCTGAGGGTGTGGCCTATCCAGCCCCACTTTCTTCTTCTGATTTCTCGGTCGATGGGTATCTGTTTTGATCTCTTCCATAGGCTGATGTTGGAAGTTTTCTCCGGCCATCTGATGTGCAGGATGTTTCGGAGGCAGCGGTTGATGAAGGTTTGGAGCTTACTAGTGGTTGTCATGGTCAGTCTCCAGGTTTCCAAACCATAAAGCAAGACTGCTTTCACTTTGGTGTTAAAAATACGAATTTTGGTTTGTTGTGAAAGGGCTGTGGAGTTCCAGATGGGACGTAAGGTGTTGAAGCCATGCCTGGCTTTGTTGATGCGGCTCCTGATGTCCTCATCTGCTCCTCCATCCTTGCTTACTACTTTCGCTGTATAGCCTTGTTGCTTATAGCGATAACCAACTAGAGTTCAGGGCATCACTGTATCTCTTGACAAACTCTGTTAACCTGTGGAACCCATAAAGAGAATCTAGAAACACCTGCACTGATGTACAAAACAGAAAGAAGGCCGTCTATGGAGTTACGGTGGTCCCTAGCATGGTGGTAGCACATGCTGCTAATAGTGTTGTGGGTTTGGTCCTGTGTCCAGTGCACTTGCTTTCTTTGCTTCTGCCGCTTGCTTACAGGGCTGGTTACCAGGAGTTTCCTCCCCCTTCCCATCCCTCCACACCATAGTACCTTTCATCACCCTTCAACCCCATCACGACTTTATTGCAGACTGATGTTATGCAATAACCAGTCACTATGGGGGTTACTTGGAAACAAAAACTATGAAGCTAGGAATTTTTTTCTCCACCACATTCTTGTTTTGTTGTGGTGAAAGAAAAGTATTTCAACACAAAGCTGGGTCAGGGTACAGACATCAGAAGAATGGAGTGTCATAAAAATGACTGACACTCAGGACCTTAGGCCAGAAGACTTGATCTTGTTTCCTTTTAGTCAAGTGTGTACAACTGTACATGGAACTCTCATCATGACAACGACTTCGTACTAATAACACAGCGCCCACATCCAGGATACAGTATTTCAAGTGATGTAGGTGTTTGCATTTTCTTTCTTTCTGTGTCTTGTTTCACTGTTTGTCTAGTAGTCTTACCTAATGAGGTTGGCTGGCTGAGTGTTAACTATGTTAGAATCAGATTTCACTTTCGGGGCCAGTTCTAAACCAACTCTGACCTCTTAGTGGTATCATCTGACCTCTTCGTGATATCATCTGACCTCTTAGTGGTATCATCTGACCTCTTAGTGGTATCATCTGACCTCTTAGTGGTATCATCTGACCTCTTAGTGGTATCATTAATAGAAACTTAATGTTTGGGTTTGACCTCAGGGATATGGGATGATTGATTTTCTGTGCTCTGCTGGCATTTGATCATCTGGAACAGACATACTGCAGTAGATTATGTTTAACCATACATTTCCTGAAAGAAACTGCTGTGTCATAAACTGTGCTTCACATTGAATCGCAGGCAGCGTTGTTACGTTGTCATCTTCATCCATATTCTTAGTATGTCTCATGGTACATGTTATAAATTTTACTGTCATACACCTTTCCAGTGGACTGACAAGTTTATGTGAGGAAAATTGTAAATTGTATTTACAGGTGCATTGGAAAAGTTAGTTTTAGAAGAAGGGTGCACATAAGGCAAGTTGCTCAGGAAAAAAGGGTGCAACATTTAAAAGTAGGGGGACATTTTTCAGAAGAGCAGGGTATACTTGAGGCATGCTGGTTAAAAAAAAATTATATTCTACAACTGAAATAAGCATGCTTTCACATCCTTGCACAGACAAATTTGCAGCCTGATTTATTTTACACTGCCTAAAACTACTGCTAAATCATTTATTGAAATTAAAAACTGAGCTGCATGAAGCCTTAATCACCGTAAGTTTTACTTACTTTTGATAAATTTACAACTTTGTCGTTTTGTCTAAAACTTCATTGTTGTAGTGCTAAAAAAGTTTTGTTTTGAATTTTAACATTTTGCCACTGTGCAGCGACAGATCTTTGATGGTTGCAAAACATGCGGAGACTTGCCACCCTGTTTGTGTATTGGAGGTTCAAAAAGATTTTCTCTAACAAATTAATCAAAAGCAGTGAGAGGGAAATATAACAGCAGCTAGCTGCCAAATCATTTTCCAGTATGCTATCTCCCATGTTATGAAGCTTAAGTCTGAGTTCATGTTAAGAATCTTCAGTTCATGTTAATAGTATTCATTTAATAATCTTCAAAAATGGTATACTGCAATGTAAGGCAAAGGTACGGATTTGTCCATAGAATACTATTTTCCATTGCTTTCAGATGGACAAATGGATGTGGTTAATTTTTCATCCTTTTGATCTGGTTTAAGTTTATAGTGATTTCATACATGAATTTCATTGTCTGATTTGTACCAACTGTGTTTGTATGATCCTGTTGCATGTGCTGCTGATAGAATGTCTCCCCATTTCATATTGATGTTGCTTGCTGCAAATTTATTTGTTAAAAGGAAGTATTGGATATTCTTCAATAGAGGCAAAAGTGTTTTTGCTAATATTCTTCTTTTTTATTAAACTTTGACCCGAAATTATACCTTGTATTGTTAATTTTTAACATTTCTTTTAAAAATTGTGAAAAACATAAAGCTGCAATGAGCGACTTTTGTGGTGTGGTAATAACCTTCCATGGTTATAAACGCTGTGCCGGATGAGCTGGATTATAAATGCTGTAAGAGGCTCAGGTGAATGTAAGATGTTAGAAATCCAGGATATGTGGCAAGGTGATGACATGAAATTAGTGCAAGGTCTGTTTCACTAGATGACTGTCACATCTTGCAGATTTGTTGGAATGTTGATCCTTGTCTTTAGGAATAAGACTTATATGCAATGCTTGAAGGATGGCTAGTGGAAGCTGTGAGCTGGCTTGCTTTTGTGCATGTGGTTGGCTGGCTGGACAGGTTGGTTGGCTGGCTGGCTAGACAGGCTGGTTGGCTGGCTGGACAGGCTGGTTGGCTGGATAGGCTGGTTGGGTGGGCAGGCTTGGGGCTGTGCTGACTAACTTATACCCTGTTATAGGTGTGGTATGATCCAGAGATGCTGTTTGCTGCATGGGACTCACTGCTTCAAGCCTCAGCTGATTTTGATCCCAATGAACTATTCCTGTAAGTGATCCTGGCTTATGAGTTGTAATTGAGAGAAAAAAATCTAAATTATTTTAACAAGGTTTGTACAGGTTTTAAGATGTCAAGAGCTGTTATTACTACCAGAATATTAATAGAAACATACTGAGGATTTATAGCTGCCTGTAACTAACTCATTTGTGACAATGTAGATTGAGATGCATATGACAATAACTTTTGGAATCGATTCAAGACAATGATGGGCAAGATTTCATTTTCGGTTATATGTTAAATGACGTGCACATTTTATTATCAGTGAGATGTTAAATGATAATGGAGGTGTTGTAATCAGTAATATATAGTTGAATGATTAGAAAGGTTTTGTTTTCAGTGAGATGTTAAATGATGAGGGAGGTTTCATTGTCAGTGAGATGTTAAATGATGAGGGAGGTTTCATTATCAGTGAGATGTAAAATGATGAGGGAGGCTTCATTGTCAGTGAGATGTTAAATGATGAGGGAGGTTTCATTGTCAGTGAGATGTTAAATGATGAAGGAGGCTTCATTATCAGTGAGATGTTAAATGATGAGGGAGGTTTCATTATCAGTGAGATGTAAAATGATGATGGAGGCTTCATTATCAGTGAGATGTAAAATGATGAGGGAGGCTTCATTGTCAGTGAGATGTAAAATGATGAGGGAGGCTTCATTATCAGTGAGATGTAAAATGATGAGGGAGGCTTCATTGTCAGTGAGATGTAAAATGATGAGGGAGACTTCATTATCAGTGAGATGTTAAATGATGAGGAAGGTTTCATTGTCAGTGAGATGTAAAATGATGAGGAATGTTTCATTGTCAGTGAGATGTTAAATGATGAGGGAGGTTTCATTGTCAGTGAGATGTTAAATGATGAGGGAGGTTTTGTTATGCAAGTGAGATGCATGTGTTTGGCAGTTATGACTTGGTGGATGTCACACGCAACAGCCTGCAGCTTCTGTCACTATCCTATTACTCCAGTCTGATAAAAGCCTACAATGCCAGCAACATACTGGGTGTCAGGTAAGTATCACTCAAATCCCACATTTCATGGAGCACTCTGCCTGGTTTGTGTTTAGGTACATTGCAGATCTGCTTACATACATGCCTTGGAATTGAAGTTTAATATTCGTGGAGCTGGAATGTCCTTATGTCCAAAGCCTTACATGACAAGATGCTGGTTATTGTATTTCTGCTATGGGCTTTAATAAGTAATAGTATTATGGTATGGGACCTGGCAGTGAACTTTGAGTAGTAACTCTTTATCATCAGTTTGTATCAGGTTTACAGCAGTTAGACCCATGTACCTGCTCTACCTTTTGTTGATTTAATCTTAAGTATGTGTCACTCAGAATATTTATTTATAGGGAATGATCATCGGATCAGCTATCGGTTGTCTACAGAGTTGGAAATTGCTATGGTTATAAATATTTCTGACTGATGCACAGGGAGTCTGGGATGAAGATGGTGGAAATTCTGCAGGACATGGATACACTTCTGGCTTCAGACGAACATTTTTTGTTGGGCCGCTGGCTTGCAGATGCAGCGTCCTGGGGAACTGACATGGTGGAAAAGTTTTTGATGCTGTATAATGCTCGTAACCAGATTACACTGTGGGGCCCCAATGGAGAGGTGTGTATCCCATTTGTGAAGTATATTTCAATCTGAGGACATCATGGGATTTTTGAACAACATGGAGCATTTTGCTGCAGGTGTTTTTTTGCTTGGTCAGCAAGTAGGGTCATGAGTTTTCATTAGTTTCAACTCTTTTAGGAATTATCTTGGTGGAAGTTATTATATTGGACTGGGTGTTTGTTTAGCAAATCATCAAGTAAGATATGTGATTAGTTTTTTTCTTAATGTTCTGGTTTGTAAGCCATTTTTTTTACCTTCTGTTCCAGATTGTTGATTATGCATCAAAGCAGTGGTCTGGGTTGTTTAAAGAGTATGTTACTTTATCTGTTTTAATGGCCTGTATTGCTGTTAAGCAGAACTAGTGTAATCCAACGCAGTGTTATTTATAATGTTCTGAGAGTCTTATTGAAGAAAATCATTATAATGCAGTGTAGTCTTGGGCAAGCAAAATTGCATTCAAATCCTATGTGACTATGTGCTGATGGGAAGCTGTACATAGTACAGTGTAGACTATATCATACAACTTGGTAGACATCAGTAAATATTTGAGTTTAGAATGATCTTTCAATCATTTCCAAAATGTTTGATGTTTGTTTTAGCCTCCTATCTTCCCTGCCCTCCAAAATGTCCTGAAGTGTTCTTTGTTTTTCAGTTACTATGCTCCACGCTGGATGTTCTTTACAAACTGGCTGGTCCAGCTGATTGAGAATGTGAGTAGTTGATGTGGCACTCTCTGTGTATGCCACCTTACTGTGAGTAGCTGTCCTCCCACTCTGTGTTAGCCTTATTGTAAGTAGTTCTCACAGTGTTTGTGCATGCTGTCTGACTATGAATTCTTGGAGAGTACCATATAGAGGATAATGTGTAACCATATAGATTGAGACACGAAAGAGTAACAGTTTTTATGGGTACAGTTAAGTCCTGTTCTTCAGCTTTATTAATCTTGGTCTAACTCTGTGTGTGTGTGTGTCTTGGCAGGGCACCAAATTTGACAGTTATATCTTTGCGAAGAATATCATGCAAGCTGTAGAGACACCATTCACTTTGGACCTCAACATGTACACTACCAACACTACAGGTGTGTGGGCATCTGTCATGGTGAAGAGATGTGCTGAGGGAGTAGATTATGTGTAGGATCATGCATGTGACACTGGGAGAGGAAGCGATTATGTTTGGTTTGTGTTAACCATGGAATTTCACGTACTGTTTGTTGAAAACATATTTCATTTCTGTGTGATTGGTAAATGTATTGCACAAGATAGGTTTGCATGGTCCGCATTTCAAAACTGTTCCTGTCTTTTAACAACTGTAATTGTTTAGGGAAAAATTTGATGATATTTCTCCAAGCAAATATATTTAAAATCTTTGTCTTGCTGCAGCAAGAGCTGTTTCCCCCATCTCCTCACCATTATGCAGTGGAAATGTCCTATCATGAGTTGCTTGGGTCGGGTGAAATTACCTCGTGTTAACACATCTCCTAGTAAGAAAATAGGGCTTATATAGGGCAGGCAGAGTTGAGGAGTGCATAAGGCACTATATCCTTGTGGTGTACATAGTCGAGTACAATGGCTAATTTGTACACACTATGCTCTGCACAAGTGTTGTCAAATGGTAATCAGTAGTCATCACTATATGCAGCAACAGCTGAGCCCTCACTCACTAGTTACCGCCCCTCTCAAGTCAATGATGGTGACATTCTAAGAAGGATGTCTGAGAGCAATCTGTCGCCTGCAGCAACCATCAGCTGTAAAAATGCAGATGCAAAGAAACTTACTGCAATCAAAATTTGATGACTTGCAGGCGACGAATCCTTTAAAACGGCAAGATACTGCAGCTGCTGTGAAAACTTGTTGATAATATCGAGCAACCCATTTCAATGAAAATAGACGTGTTTATACATTTGCCAGTCATCACGCTGGTCCAGTGGACTGGTTCCTTCCTGAAATACCCAGCTGAGAATTTTCAGTGACAATACATTGCACAAACCAATCAATGCACAGAACACAATGAGGTCATGGGAAAGAACCAATCAGAGACGAGAGAACAGAATCAAAGATCTCCATTACTGTAGGCCTGATATGGCTGCATCTGTGTGTGGCATGAGGGCTGCCATGACTTTTCTCTGGCTGAAGTTTGATTCTGGGTACTTTCACTATATTGCTTGTGTTAACCAGGCTAGTTTTAGAGAATTTGACCTTGTCATATCCTCTTTCTTGTTTTAACTATGCAGTTGGCAAATATTTATTGATCAATAGAAGGGTGTTGTCAGAAGTGAAAACTCTCATGATAGCTGGCTACTCATGGTACCAGATCTTATTGTAAGCAGACACCACTGTACTCAGCTCACTGTTCGTGACTTAGCAATTTACCGTCCATATCATGATATATTTGTGTTTCCATTTTGATATTTATTTCCTCTGCTGCATTTAGCTGATGTGGGATGATTGAAAAGTCGTATTGGTGTGCTGCAGGTAACGCTCTCTCCATTGCCAGAGAACTGCATGACAAGTACAGACCAGAGACTAGGAAGGAATTTTTCCAGGTGCTGTCCAAGTCAGCACCATTACACTGGAATGCCAGAAGAAAGCCAGAGTCTGGAGGAAAATGGTATCAGAAGGGCGTCAATGTCATGCAGATGAATGAGAAAAACAAGCAGCCTGGAAGGCTTGTCTGGAAACTGCAGTAGCAGTGTTTGTAACAATGTCTGAAACAGGGATTTACTACTTTATCATTCCTCACATTTTGCCTTTGTAGTCTTTGCCAACCTGCCGCAATTACTACAGCACCAGATTTTATTCATTCATTCTTGCACCTTGGAACTTTTGTTGGAAGTATTGTACAGTGGGCTGGCACATGAAAGCACTGCACTTAGCTTGACACAGATGGCTTTGCTCTTAACAGTTACTGCACATGCACCACCCCAGAAGGGCTTGATCTGAGATTCTCAGGGAAGTTACTAGCTATTACATTGGGCAGTTCATGCTATCACATTGGGCAGTTCATGCTATCACATTGGGCAGTTTGTAGCTATTACGTTGGACAGTTCATGCTTTTACATTGGGCAGTTCATGCTATTACATTGGACAGTTCATAACTATTACATTGGGTAGTTCATAGCTATTATGTTAAGTAGTTCATACCTATTACACTGTACAGATTAAAAGGTCAAAGGCAGGAGATCAGTACTTAATGCACAAACTGCCTGCCTAAGGAGTATTTT